>RAHM01000168.1:0-170436 GCA_003713295.1 Parotia lawesii | reverse complement strand
TTCTGTTTGCTGTTACTGCCATAGTTATTGTTGTTTGTTTGCCTTGCCGTACATATATATATATATATATATAAGTAAAGAACTGTTATTCCTACTCCTCATATCTTTGCCTGAAAGCCCCTTAATTTCAAAATTATAATAATTCGGAAGGAAGGAGGTTGCATTTTTTTCCATTTCAGGGGAGGCTCCTGCCTTCCTTGACAGACACCTGTCTTTTCAAACCAAGACAAGGACACTCTTTAGCTTTAGTTACTAACACCACCTGTACCTGTATCAGATTTCTCTCCCTTACCTACCAATCCTCATGGAAATTGTAGGCACAAAGTTATAAATTGCTATACATTAATTTCCACCTTGACTGCATTGTGTATTGTTACCCTGAAACAGAAAGTGGTATTGAAATGCCCATGTTGCATGGGCATATGAAAGCATAAGTAGTACATTCATCGTGTAAATGCATTTACTGTGATCTATAAGGTTTCACCTGCACAATTAACACACCTGTGTTAATTATCCCACTCAACAGAAGAAACTAAGGAGTTTATCAGTGTGTTAAAGTACAGGCAGAAAGACTGCTGTGGAAGAAAAAAAAAAATTAAACTGGGGAGGGAAACTAGCCAGAGATTGCTCCTTCTTTGTAATTTTTACAGGTGACAGAGATTGAGGTCATAAACCCATACTCCAGAGATATGTGAAGGAATCCCAGTATTGGGCATTCCCAGCTGTCCCTGCCTTCATGTCACAGCTGTACCAACACAATTGTTTGTGTGTTAATGTGCAAACCAGATCATGGAATGGATTTATATTTAAAACAACACCCAAAAAATCCAAAACAAACAAGGCCAAACATATCTATATCTATATCTGTATCATCTATATCTATATCATATCTATATCTATTTCTATATCTAATCTATATCTATATCCAATCTATATCATCTATATCATATGTATCTATATCTATTTCTATATCTAATCTATATCTATATCCTCTATATCTATATATATCAAATCTATCTCTATCATCTATCTATAGCTATATCTTCTATGTTTATGTATCCCATAAAGACTCCTGTTTGTTAAACACAGGTCTACCCTACATGACCAGACTTTATGCCCAGTTAAGTCTTGTTTTTCTTCCCACAGCTGACATAGGATCAGAAAGCCAGGTTCTGCTTCTGTCAGTGCTGGGGTAGTCAGGCACAAACCTGACTGTGTGTTCTGATCCGGACCAAATCCGTGCCACAGCCTGAGCTGTTGCTATGACTGGAAACATGGCTTAAGCTTAGAATGGAGTAAAACTTGAGAGGGAAAGATTGAGAGAGAAGGAAGAAAAGTTTCACTTCTAAATGCCCCAGAGATAGTCAGTGATGAGCAACCTGTGTTTGGGGGGATCATTTAGATTTTTTAAGCCCTCATTATCTTGCCCAGGAGAGCTGGTYGCACTGGGGCACTTTGGACTGTGTGGAGTGTAATGATTCATTATATAGGAAAGTTAACTGCTGATGGGATAGAGACTTTTAAGGTTAACAGCCTTTCCTTTAACAAGGTATTTCCCACTGATGAATCCTAAACTGAGAAAAAAAATTTAAATTCAGCCCAAAGAGTTGAGTTTCTGAGTATATTTGCCAGGGTCACCATGACTTTTAACTCAGAAATTACAGGGGAGATTTTTACTTTTGTATTAGAGACAGATGGAAAGAGACAAGCCAATTCCAAACCACAAATACACTCTCTGTTTATCTGTAATAATTCTCCTTAGCAAGGCAAAGATACCTTTGCCAGTGACAGGTGCTGTGCTAAAATGCACAACTGTTCTTTTTATTTACATGAGCAGCTGCTAACGCCTTGGGTGCCAGATTCGAACGTACAAACGCAAAATTCAGAGGTTTCAATTATGTCCCCATATTTGAATAGCAGGCTTTTCATAAGGTTGCATACTCTTGAAATGAACCATAAACAGGTACCTGAGGCAGGGTTTGGAAAGGTGCTCAAAAGACACTRTTCTGGGAAGATTCAATGGAGATGTGGAAGAGCATCCATACCCAATGGAGATGTGCACAGGAGAGCTGCTGTTTTTTCATTCTCCTCAGGACTGGAATGGAACAGCTCAAAATACCCACTCCTATTATATTTAAAATTCTCTCATTTAGTAAGTAGCAAATACAAAGAAGGGAATTCACATGTTCTCTGCCTGGATCTCAGGAATTGTGTGGGAATAGTTCACATCTGTACAGAATCAAGTGGCTTTAATAATGCTTTTATCTCACTCATTTTAATGGCCTCAAGTCGTTGTCTGCCACTGGAGTCAGAGGTGTCTCAGTCTCTGCTGACAYTCAGGTTCATCGTCTTCATGTCTCACTCAAACTTTCTTTCCTCTTATCCTCTCATATTTTGCCTGGTGCAATAAAGCTTCAGTAATCCTGTATGTCTCACACTTGGAGGGATGAGATGGCAGATGGTGGTGGGACAGAAAAAAAAAAAAGAAGTATTTGAAATCCTCTTTATTCTTCTCTGAAGGAAACTCAGGACTGCCTTAATTGAAGAATGAGAACAGGAGTTTTCTGAAACACATGGAGAAACAGTGTGATRTAGAACTTCTAAGCTCTGAAGAGTTGTTTTCCTCATAGGGCTCCTTTGCAAAGGAACATGAAGAAAATTTCATATTGTCAACTCAGTCTCCAACTAAAAGGTTTTCAAAATCTTCCTGTTTTGGAAAAAGCCTTTCTAAGTCCCAGAGGAACTAAAGGAAGCTYGTGAAAAGTAAGGGCTTACAACTTTTTAGCCTGAGATTTTATGAAGAGGGTAGAAAAATGGGCAGCAATGCTGAACCCTTTCTTCTAAATCCTTGCTTGATCAGAGGAGAATTACTTTGACCTGCCTCATCCCTCTGCATGTTTTTTCCAACTTTTTTTTTTTTTTTTTTTGCAATCTAATGAAAATTATCTGCTTCAGAAATATATGGAGGCTGGGCTCAGGAAAAGCTTTTTTTTTTTTTTGATATCTGTTGAAGTCTCTTACCAAAGGCCAAATATGCAGGTCGTTGGTATAGCGTGGCTGTCAACATTTTAAAAATTTACTACAGCTCATTTGGATGGATCATATTAATTTGATACCAGCCTCTTGTTTTCTGGGTAAGAGGATGAAATAACCTCCCAGATAAACTCAACAATAAGACAAATGTAGGAAGATGAATCCTGYCGTTCACCTGGGTTATTTGGAGATGTGATTAAATAAAGGCGAGAACAACTAAGGACTTCAATTAGCCTAGCAAATTTTTCTGCTGCATCATTTTCCATTTGGACTCAGCAAGAGCAAAATTGCCTATTGATTAGTAGATATCCAATATAGAGGATTCAATAGGTGCTTTTGCATATGCTGAGTCCTAAATGCAGAGAACTGAGCTAACAAAAAACAAATTAACACTGCCTTTCCCTACAGAGCCTTCCACAGCTTTCTACAGAGAAATTGCTCTCTGCACATTGAACAGCTCTGAATTCCATCAAAAAAAAAAAMCAAAAAACACCCAAGAAAAGCATGTTATAAATTATAYGGAATTATTAGCAAAAGTTTTGAGATTGTGGGTTGTTGTCTTGCAACACCTTTGTGTGACACCAGCTAGTATCAGGCATCAGGTATCTCTGGGCTAAGCAAAATTTGGGAAAGAAAAAGAGAGTTCTGGCCTTCAAATACTTTAAACTAAAATAGACAAGACAGGAAAAAAGATGGCGAAGAGAAGTCTCCCTACTACCATTTAAAAACAGGGTGCTGAAATGAAGCACTAGAGAGTAACTTGGTTTAGATTACACAGGAAAAATGGAAAACATGAAAATAAACCAAAACTTTGGTCCTGCATTTCAAAGGAATTATTTTTTTCACTCYCATTGCAAAACAAATATCAAGAAATACAGGGCAGAAAAGATAAAGCTGTTTCAGACAGTCCCTTAAGAGTCTAGAATAGCATTAATAAATTTAAATGAAAATAACAAATAAATTTAAATGCATATAATTTATATTGGTTGCATTTAGTGAACATTACCACTCTTCAGTTCACAAATATTCTATATTTGAGAATTGCGTAATAATGTAAGAATTTTTCAAAAGCTTGCCGTGAATATCTGTTGATCAACACTCATTTTGTGAAAAAGACACTGAGGATATGAAATTTGAGAAAGGAATTCATTAATTTTGTTCAAATCTGTAGTTTAGTTTAGTTTTTCCTTCCTTTGCCTGTGACATGAGCCATGCTTGGATGTTGTCATTTGTGTCTAAAACTGTGTCGGCACCTGCTGTTGGAAATACCAACCGTGATCCAAATTCTTCGTAGTTTGTTAGAGAAACACAAAGCCATGTGTGCTTAAATAACCCCTGACCTAAGCAAGTAGGACACAATTTCAGCAGGACATTTCTCTTTTCGTGTAACTGCTCTTTGGTTTTGTGTTTTCCCTTTCGTTCATACTTTTATTTTTGTTTCAAGTGTTTTATCACATCAGAAAACAATTTTTTGTATTTTGTTCTCATGCAGCAACTAGACATTTCCAGTGTAGTCACCTGCTTGACTAAGTAAAATACAAACGTGAGATAACTACCTAGGAAAAAGAAAACTCTGGCCTCATTCACTAGCTCCTTTTATAGGCTTCAGACATCCTTCATTTATAAATAACAAAGGCATTCAATTTGATGGTGGTGATGGTCTAGGGTACCACAGAGATCCTTGGAAACTATGAACAAAAATTAATCTCAGGAAAACAAGGTGAAATGCATACTTTATGCAAAACACAAAATGAGAGAGAAAGGGCATGAGGTGAGAGAAATGAACACGAGATGGGAAACGAGCACGAGCTGGGGAAAAAAGAAGAAAGGCGGACAACTGAGAAGTGAGGGAAGAAAACCAGGAGCTTATCCCTGACAATCAAGAGAAGCAGATGGAGAAGTTATATTTTAACTGTCCACTTCTCTGTGAGGAGACTACTGGGATGGGTTGGCAAAAGGATAAACATAAACTAATCAGTTTCCCTTAATGAAGAATCTCATTCAATTACACTGATTTCTTTCCACAGCTCTGTACTCCTGTAACTTCGATGTATGCATATCTGTCTCTCTTGTAGACAATAAATGTTTACAAAATAGAGAGCATGTTATTGTTAATCCCTTAATGGAGATAGATGCTGTATTTTAATACTTCAAAATGTCTAYGGGCCTCATGAGAGTCTTAGAATTAAAAAAAAATCATGTGAAGCATTTCATAACCTCTCCCTGTCTACTATTGATAGATATGAAGGCTTTGGGAGAGCTGTCAATGTCTCTAACACAAAACTGCAATTTTGCACRGGGAAAAGGAAGATACTCTAGCTCAAGTCTTCAGATAGTAAAATGTTTTACAGCACACCTGAAAGGACATGATAATTTAATTTTATTCTGGTAATTACACATGGATCTTTTCCTTACATTGTTTTATTTTTGGGATCTTAAATAAAACTGCTCCCTTCCTGGAGTGGACSCTTTAGAAGGCAGGATTCTTCAGTCTTAAAAATAGTTGCAATCTAAACAGATTTCAAGAAAATCATCAACTTCCTCATTTATTTCACACTCTTTTAAGTAACCCTTATTCATAGTCCATGACCGTTCATTGCTTGCATAATTTGTATGCAGTGTAGACAGGAGACTGTAACATCTAGAACACAAGGGATCAATCAGCATGGCAGGGCCTTGATTGTTCTCAAAAATCCAAAGATGTGATCAGTGCAAGTCTCTTAGTGTTTGCTGGGCAAAAGGGATGGAAGTTTCAAGTGTTTGATGGCACTTTCATCTTGTAAAGTCATCTGCCCCAGGCAGACCACGGTGGCAACCCTGTGTGCACTCAGGGGAGAAACAAAATAAAGTGGGGGAAAGACAACAGCTACTGATGGTTACACACTATAAAGGCACAGGGAATTTGTCAATTTGTAGAACATTGTTTGGGAATTACACTCCCTCTACAGGGCTGCTAAATTCCAGCCTTACTGCTTCCTTGCAAGACGTGACAAGAATGCAGAGAGCAAATATTTCATTTAGTGATAGCAGAAGTCATAAAAAACTTCAGGGAGACTGAAATTATAATGGTGACCTGRCTCCACAGGGAGGAGACAGGGAAAGAAGAACACAGTGTGCATTGTGCAGAAGAAATTCTCTCACGAAAAACCCAGGGAGCTGGAAACAGAAGGAGATAAAGTGTATTTCTGAACTCAGAATTGCCTGTGTGTCAGTGCTTTTAGTCAGTCTGCCTTGTTCTCCATACTGCCAGACTCCTTATTCGTTCTCAGAAAACCATTGTAGTGAATACCCTGGTCACGCATGCACAGAAAATGTGAACATTTAGTGCACAGCCCATACTGGAAAAAAATGAGAAAGAGGAAACCTAGATCAGTAAGTAGTATTTCCATCTTTATTACTGTTCTGAGGAAAGTTTCTGTGCCTCTTAGATAACAAGGAAGCTTCAAATTTGGGAGTGTTTTTTTCTTCTTTGAAGGAATATTAGTTTCAGTTTGTGGCTAACATTACATGGGGTACCTAAACAATATCAGGCACTATCTATGTATTTGTCCGGATAGCTTCTGTAGAACAAGGAAAACCCTTTTGATGCATTAACTTCTGACAAGCACAGGTAAATGTGAATCACTCTGCATAACCACAACTTACACAGGTCTGTATCACAGAGAAATAATTGTTTCTGACTTCCAAATATGGCAAAGATCTTTACATTTCACACTTGAGCAGCTGTAACAGCACTCATTTCCAGGTACCTGTGGCCGCTGTAGTTCATCAAATCTGGTAGCTCTCACACATAATATAGTGAGTTTTCATCTGTGAAAGTCCATTATAAGAGAGAGTGTTATCCTAGTAATCTAGAGAATACATACTATAATATTATTCTTTGTAGTCATCTTGACAGCTTCACCCTCATAATCAATACTGAGCATTTAAAAGTATGCAGAGTTTTGGATTCGGGTATTTTCTGTAAGGATCTGTTTGCTAAATAAAATCCTGACAAAATGAAAGTCCGAGTGTAAAGCCTCAAGTCCTGTCCTCAGTTTCCTATTTGTGCTTTCCCTATGCACCTCTCCTTTCATGCAGAAGAATCATTACTGTGAATATCTTAAGGATGTGAAGACAACAATAAGAATCTATCCCAGCACATGAGTTCATTTGGACATCCAAATTCTTACATAAAATTACATTAGATGCCTGTCTCCTTTCCTTAATAATCCAGCATAAGAAAAAATGCAAGGTCAGAGACAGTGAAGCTATTCAAGTAATTAGTCTTCAGTGGTGATGTATGAATACTGAGATGCTAATTTACCAATATACGATGCACTACAAGACRTTTTCCTTGCCTAACCAAGCAGTGTGAACCAACATTTGAATGCCTCTAAGATGTTATAAGGATAGAGGTAAGATTTTCTAATGGGGTGAACTGAGAGATCATTAAAGATATAGATGGAAATACAGAGAAAATAAAGAGAAAGGGAAGGGGTAATGAGATAGAAAAGCAATACTGGAAGAACTACCAGTTTGATGAGAAAGGAGAGTGGAGATTCACGCAGAAGTTATGCTCAGAGAACTGCAAGTGGAGACGAAACAAATTAATTCGACGCTAAATTCGGAAGGAAGCAGTAGCGTGGCAAGAGTGTGCCTAGGAAGGATTTCCAAAAATTTAGCAGCCACCACTTTGGTGATAGACTGAAAGGCATTTAGAAAGAGAGGCCCCTCCTTATACTTTAATCTCTCAAAATACGATTCCACTGAACAACAGGGCACTTCCATCTTTCCCAGACTACTGGTGATGATTTCCATAACCTTCCTGTACCCTCCCTAGAACTTCAGTGTAAAAGCCYTTCTTACATTGATAATAAGGCACCACCTCCACAGACCCAGCCCTACCCTCAAAAAGCTCCTGAAAGGCTTTCCTTTCCCTTTTAAACAYGGCACCTGGACCTTGCTGGGTTGTGAAGCTCACATGTTTGATTTCAGGCTTTTCTCTGTCAAGATTCTAAACTGCTTTTGGAGCTGAGTTAGGTATAAGCTGATACAAACAGAAAGTGCTTTATGGAATTTGTTGTAACTCTTGTCTACTGTGGGGATTAGGAGGACTAGGTAGAAGTAACTGTGATGAAAGATGTATGAGAGATTATTTCAGTGGGACCTGAAGAGGGATGTGCTTTCAGGTATGTTGCAGTGAAAGAACCAGCTGAGTTTAGTGACTTGATTAATGAGTTATAGCTAAAGCAAGACTCGTAGAGAAGAAAAAGAGATTTTTCAGTCCAGGTGGCAAGGATATGAATGTTGGTACTGACAGATAAGTGTGAAAAGTTTCAACAAAAGTCCTCAGCAAATGGCTTTTGTGCCTTTCTGGACCTGTACCATTCTCAGATGGATAGTGAGCCCTTACAGTCTTTGCTTTAGGTTGTTCTCAACAAATTAGTCTGTGCAGAATGATGGAAACTTCTTCAAGGTTCCTTCAAACAGAAGCATCTTGAAAGTAATGATTGTGTTAATCCCTCAAGTGCTTTCTTTCCCTCTTGCTGTCATTCCATTAAATGAAGAGGCCACATGACATCTCCATACTTGATGTCTCTGTGGAGCATGTAACCRTTCTGTTAGAGCCAAATCAGTGCTTCTCATCTGCAAATTAAGAGCACACTGAAAGTTTCTTAGCTAAGATGTGATTATTCACACTCAAAGCAACTATTTCTTCAAAATCTGTATTCCTCAGAAAAAAAAGGGAATGACATTTGAAATATAGAAATAATTTAGGGGAAGTTTGCTCTGGATTTTTTTAAGCATTGAGGCTAAAGGGTCACAGGCAACATTGTGTTCAAGACTGCAGAGAATATTTCTGCTATTATCAGAGAGATTTAAAATATGGTTGCGATAAACAGATTCTTATTTAAGAACATAACTCAAATTGCATAGCAAAAGATGGCCTTTGACCCCACTGAATGTATCACCTAAGCAAATAATCAGAGCGAGGCAATACTTCTTTTTAAAACAGAAGCAACAAAGTCGAGGACAGATTCAAGCTAGTTTTTAAAGGGAGCCAACAGGATGTAGATGCCCCACTCCCAGCTAATTTTGATGACTTGGCTGCAGAAACTGTCCCTCCCACAGACTGATCTGTGCCTGCAATTGGAGGCTATAATGCCTTTTCTGTTGCTCCCAATGATCAAAGTGTGCTGCAAAATCATGTGGACATGCTGAAAGTCATCTATCTGGATCAACCTTTGATTTCAACATAACAGAAATCGATGATAAACACTTGGGTTGTGACTAGAAAGTGTATGAGAGAAGAAAACAAATATCGGTATAGAGTCCCCAGTTTCTTTCTTTCAAAGTGGCCTGCTGTGTTTGGATGATGGACAGTAGGGGATCTAAAGAGTGCTGCTTGGTTTTAATATTTTTCCTGTGAAAACCTAACTCACTGAGGGTTATATAGGCCTGTGTCTTGTGACCTTAATGAGAGGACACATTCATTTGTCAGCTAATGAAGTTTTTTCACCTTTTTCAGTAAGATTTCTTAATGTATCAGGTAATTTCACAATTTTGATGTGAATGCTAAACTACTAATGTCTTACTGAAGTATATAATGAAGGTCACAGGCTGACCTGGGCAACAAAGATGGGAAGCTTTTAATGCAGCTGTTCATCATTTATACTACTTGTAACATTGTGAGGAATCTTTGGATCTAAACCCACTTTGTGTAATCTGGCTACTCATCTAGAGAATGCTAGCTGCCCTAAGGCTGGTATAAGTGACAGTGGAGAGATATTTAGCTAGTTGTGGGAGTCCCATCCAAGTTAAAAATCGTTTGGCAGTTTTAAAATGCTAGGGGGTCAGTATCATCACTGTATAAATCCTTTAAAAATGGAAAGCTGGTGTTACCTGCTTTTTGTTAATAGCCAGAAATATTTTCTCCTTCAAGCAAGGTACACAAAACGTAYTGAAAATATGCATATGACTTGTGTTGCACAATGGAGTTTGGAGACCATATTTCTAATGGTCAGATTTCAGGGTTTTGAGGGGTAATTCAAATCTTCATGCCTTTCTTCTAGTGGCCAAAGCCACTTCACCTTCTCCATGGAATTTATCATCTTCTGTTATGCTTCCCTGAGAAATTCATCTACACATTGACTTAAATAGAGCATGCGCCAGAACCACAGACTCATGCTGAAAGAGAGAGAAGATAAAAAGTCTGGATCCACAGTATTATCATAAAAAGTTGTGATGATAGAGAGAATTGGTTCTGTACGAGAACATATTTTCCTGTGGAAATAATTAAAAGAAAAGAGAGACACATTTTATAGTTTGAAAAACACTCTGATGGATGCTTTTAGTTCCTTTGTATTTAGGATCTTTCTGCTTGCCCCTTATACTGGAAACTGTATTTTTCCTTCAAGATAGCTATGTTTCAATGCCAGGAATACTAAGAACTAATATTCTTCTATGTCATTTTTGTTTGGTTTTTCCCTATTCAAACTCTGGATGAACTTCAGAAACTCCCTCCATCTCCTCAGTTCTTGGATTTTACATCTGCAGAATGACCTTAACTTCCTGCATCAAGTACTTTGAGATCTATGTAAGAAAAGCACTGTGCAAGAGCTGGTGGTCATGATTGCAGAAATCCAAGTAGAATTACTTTCAGGGCCTGTGAGCTATAATTAAGTAAAAAGAGCTCAAGGGTACTCCTTTATAGGTACTAATCCAAATTCTAAATAGAAAAGTCAACAAAGCCAAATACTTTGTGTCCAAGAAAGAAAAAAACAGATCATTGCCCTCTCCAACACAAGAACATTATTATTTGTTCTGCAATACAATTCTCTGACACTGTGGTTTGCCTGCATTGTATAAGAGGAACAATAGAAGAAGTGCGTTGAGGCAAAAGCTGGCAAGCTGTACTGTCCTGTGAGAACCATGAAGTAATTCCAGTCTTTGCAGAATGGTAACTTATGTGGGACTGAAGAGTGGAGAAAAGTGAGAATTGAGAAGACAATAGTCAGTAAGGGAAAGAGCTCGGCCTACCAAATGCCAATAGAAATGGAAAAGTTGCAGTAAGCATCTTGAACAGCAAAATGACTTTTGCCAGGATGTTTACTGATATTGCTCCTGTACAATAATGCAGCCATATTGTTCACAGGGTCTGGGTGGTCGCCCCTACAGTGAGTCTGTGCGTTCAGGTGGGTGAAATAAGTGTCCTCTCTGCCTTTTATTTTTCACTCAACATTAGCAAAATAAAGTATGCAAAAAGCAGGTTGTCCTGTAGTGGTGTATTTTGTGCACTTTTTTCTCTTTTAAGATTTTTTATGGTTGGTGGACTGCTGCCTTTGACCATGGCAAGAATAACCARTACTTTAAAGGACAGATTCTTTTTTTAGCAAGCTTATTGAATTGGCGTTGAACACAGACTTATTTCTAGGTGATAAATGAAGACGACATTGATGGTAGAACTGAAGGAGTAGATGATCAGTCTTTATTTTTGGAGATGGAGGAGAAAAAGAAATTCCTCCACTTCCAGTTTAGTATTTGTTCTAAAGAAGAAGCCATACCCTTTAACATGACCCCCTACAAAAGATGAGGATTATGAGGGAGCCCTTCTTGAGGGATAATATGGAAATTATTTTTTAAAAAATTGAAGAGGATTTCCTCAAGATTCTTCCTCTGTGTTCAGTCAGAGTTGTGTTCCAGGGTCCACACAATCCTATCCTCTTTGAGCAAAGCCAGTGTGAGCTTTCAGAGTGCTTTTGTCTTAAAGAGCCTTTAATATTAATTCATCCTAAGAACCTTGGGACAACAGGTCAAGGGATCTGAAACACAACTTGTGTCCCCTTCTGTCCTGCTAGTTGCAGGGAATGATGGGGCAAGAAACAGGAAAATCATGCAGACGAACATTTGGTTTTGAGACTGGGGTCACCAAGAGAATTTTTGAGTTTTTTTGATCATGGGACAGTTTATAAAACATAAACTCTCATTTCAGGTGGAAAACACCATGTTAGAGGAGACAAAAGCTAGGTCAACAAGGAATAATCTGAACCAACTTCAGGGTGTGCCTATCTTCATATGTCCTGGCCCTCTTCCCARTTGTGGATGTATTATGGAGTCCAGGGTCTACACTGAAGACTGAAAACTTATGGCAGAATTTCCCTGTCGGATTTCTGCAAATACCTCTTTATGGAACTGAATTATATCAGTGTAGGGCTGAGTAAAGATAAAATTTAGGAACACTTTAAGGGCTGCTCTTTATCCAACCTTACTTGTCAGAAAGTTGCCATGGGAAGAAAAAGAAGCTTTCTTAAGGGAAAAAATGAGAAAAAAGTTGGGTCCATTAGCAATACCAGAATATGTACAGGCACTTGTGTTCATTGAGATAAGACGTTTTAGAAAAGCCAGGTCTAGGAAGTATACTCATAATGAACAGACAGCAGGGCCTTAGAGCCACAGAATTTCATCTCAATATGGAAGAGGCCATGAGCTACTGCATAAAAGAGTCTTGGAGGGCATGAATAGAATAAAGCTTGTGAAAGGATTAGCCCAGGGAGGTAAGAACTCATTCCTGCCCTGTCAGTTCTCTTGTCAGTATTTTCTCTTGCTGTGCAACTGGATATACACAGCTGAATCCCTGGTCTTGCTTAGGACCTTCTGATATCACCGCAAGAAAACATCAAAACAGGCTCATGCTGAGTCAAACTGTACTGCATAAATAATGTACAGGCATGTACAGGCCATCCAGCAGAACTCAGTATTATTCAGACAAAACAATGACCCCAGATTCGAGTTCAAGGCTGCAGTGAGGATGGCAAGTGTAAAAAAAGATCACCCGATGAGAAAAGGGGACCTTGCTGAACTTAATTGGTGAGAACCATCAGCACCCCAGTTTGAAAGAGAAAAGGTTGCTCTATAAGGAGAAACAGAATCCAGCAGTGAAGAAAAGCAGGTGACTGGAAACAAGCAGGAAGCATAACGTTATTGGCTTCATTTTCTTTGTCAAATGTCAACCCTACGGAAACTTCATCTACTGCTTCAGTTGCAAAAGGGGAGATGGAAGTGACAACAGGCTTAAAGTTTGATAAAGGTAAAGATCTATTGAAATACAAGGAATGTTTCTCCTGTTTGGTAGCCCTGTTTCTAGTCTTGGCATACAGTTGAGTAGTGCTGTTTGTCATCTATCATTCATGTTTATGTCATCATATGGTTATGTCCAGCAGCAAACAGTAAGCAGAGCACTCAAAATTGCACACTGGGTCTAAGGACTCCAGAGGTCCACAGGGCAGTGGAAAAGGCAAAGACCAAGCTTACTAGTCTGCATACACTTATGAAAACTGTCTAGATGCCAGTCCAGTACTGACTTGAGTTTGGCTAATACAATTAGTCCAGTGGCTCATCACTACTTGTTGATGAACTGGAAGCTACTGAACAAGTGGGGCTGAGAGACACAGGGACAACCAACAAGCATGGCAGATTTGCTATGTTTTGTTTTCCTTTTTCTCCTCTGCACTGCATCATTGGAAGCAGTGAATGTGTGCAAACAAGTGAAGCTGGGCAGAAAACAGATGTTGTCCTCACAATCAGTTCAAAAATAACGAGACTCTTCCCATGCCTGCTGTTAGCACTCCCCCCCTTCTATTGTCTGTGGAGTACAATGGGAGAGAGACAATGGAGAAAAGACAAATGTAAACTATCTTGTTTCTGCAAAAGTCCGAAAATTTCACTCCAAGCAAGGAAGTCCTTCTACAAATTCAGAAAGTTTCACCACTCAAAGGGGCAGGATGGGTAAAAGGAGTGTAACAGCATGTAAAATATTTTACTCATACCTACCAAGTGGTTAGCACAGCCATAAAAGATCAATAATTTCCTTGTTTTTTTGAAGAAGAGTTGGTAAAGAGAAGATATTGATCAAATTTTGAGCAAAAATGTACATCCAAACAATTCTCTTCTTTCTCCTCAGGCTGAGTTTCAGAACAGACTCTCACTAATCTCTCCAGCATGACACACATCAGCAGTGCTACAAGCTGAGGTGACATAAAAGTAAGGAACATCTGTTACATGTCCTGACAACCTCTCCTATTTACTTATAGTTAATTACAATGTTAATTCCAAAAGATGCCTTTCTCTTTTACTTTTTTTTTTTAAAGCAATTTAATTTTTTAATGAGATTTTACTTATTACCCTCAAGACATACAAAGATAAATGGATTTTTTTAAATCTATATTGTCTCATGTCATCAGCAGGAAACTATAAACAACCAAAAAGACCCTTGACTGGTGTAATTCCCTGCTGAAGCCTGGTGTGTTTCTCCAGTGCAGCTCAACACAAACAGTAGGCTACAGTCTGCCTTTTCAGACTGAATACAACAAAGAAGTGTTGCCACTACAAAGTTATACTAATTCCAGGCCCAGACTGGTTTTCTTCTCATGGTAATCAAAATAGTTGACAGGCTCCTGCCACCAAAGACATTTTCATTTACATTCTTCTGGTCATTGGGAAGGTGATAATAGCAATGCTTGCACACAAGAATGACATATTCATTAGAAGACAGAAGAAGAATTATTTGTCTGCAGGACAGAACTTGGATAAGTGTGAATGTTGAGCTCTTAGCAGACTCGGTAACTGGATCACTACTGGTGAATTGGCAGATAATTTAACAGGAAGCAGGACATATAAACTAAGGTTGTGTTGGCAAAGATTTATCCTATTGGAATTGAAAGTGTTGGTGACGTAGACTACCTCAAAAGAGACTGAAATTTTTGTACCAACGAAGTAAGTTTTCTCTTTCAGAAAATGTGGTAACATCTGGTTCTCAGGAAACATTTTATCTAGGGCTACCTTTTTGTAATGGTGGAGCCTTTCAGAACAGCCTTCACTACTGGAGGCTTCAATTTTAGAAAAGCAAAATATAGGAGACAAATACTACCTTCTTTAAAGTTTAAAAGAAAGTCAGTGTGTTAATCATTGTGCCAGGCTGACAATTGTTCTGCAACTTTAAAGCCTGAGAAAGAAAAATATCACTTATCTTTGTAGTTAGATATTTCCTTTGGGTGTATTGAAGTGGGAAGAGCAAAAGGCAATATCGGTTTTTGTGCAAATTGAGTGTCTTTAGAATGTAAATTCATACCAAAAGTGGTTGCCTTTGCTTTTCCTCAAAGATGAAGCAGAAGGAACATGAGCAAAATGAGAATCAAGCTATGCAGATACATGTAACAGCAAAAYGCTTCACAATCCTTTCAGAATTTCCATTTACTAAAAAACTAATTTAAAAAAAAATCAGCTTTTGTGTCACAGAAATAATGTTTTAAAACCTAGGGCTCGATAACAGTCAAACCTAAGACAGTCTTATGAGTGTAGCAATTCTGCAGGGCTTTTTGGTTACTCCCACAAGCAGGTCCCTTGTCTTCACAGTGACTTCTCTATAGTTCTTCCTTCCCTAAGGTTTGTTTAGACAACATCCAGTGCAGTTTGATAGCAGGAGTTAAGCATGATTCTAGTCTGCCCATGTTTGCTGCTGACCCACAGTTAAAGGCATCATGCAAAGCAGCAAGCGTCAGAGCCCTAACACCACTAAGGGACAGACCAAAACCTTGGAGCACGAACTGATCATCAGCATTTCAGTATTTATGAGGCTGAAAAGCAGCAATTTGTGCTTGTAAGCAGACCAAACAAGCACGAATTTCTAAGTGGCTACTAGAATGAAGCAGTAATGAGCCTGCAGTTTCAGCCACGGGACAGAGAGCCACACTCTCCCATGTGCTGCTCACTCACCATGCTCAAATCAAGCCTGTAACTGGTTCAATCTTCATTTTCTTAGGCTGGATGAACACAACTGACTGTGGCTTGTCTCTGGCACCAAATTAAAATGCTCTGATTTCATTGTGGAGAGGGCACTGTGCTTGCCAAAGAAAGAATGTATTCTATACATACAGCACCGAAGTTGTGATCTGATTCTTTGCCATCCAAATGAATCTGTTTGAAGAGGCTCAAATTAGGACTGCATGGAAGACCGTACTGAAAATATTTTCGTCAGAAATATCTTTGTAAGTTTAAACAAATTCCTGTTAGAAAAAAATATAATTTGAATATTTTCACCAGAGGAAGATAAGGATATCATTCTGTTTCCAGTTCCTGGCAGAGTTGCCTCATAAACAAATCACAGTGCATGAAGGAGCAAGAAAAGGAGCACAAGAGTCTTGAGGCAAACTTGGCTGAAGGGCTGCAGCTTTTCAGCTGGACTAACATCAGTCTGCAAGTAAATTCAACTCCTTTGCTGTTTGGATGTTCTGTTACACTTTTTTTTTTTTAACTTTTGCTTTGTGATTTGGAGAAGGAAAAAAAAAAAACAACACAATTTCAACATGCTGGAATWTTCTTCAGTATTAATAAGTGTACAGGTTCCTGGGACACAATGAATAACATTATGTGTTTTTGCCCCAGGCTGTCTCAAAATGTAATTTCTCCACCAGATCTCACTGTCCCAGGCACAGACATCTAAAGTCTGTGCAGAGGGCTAAGAAATGGCATCATGAAGGGAGCACTCCGTTACTTTCCCCATGGCCTAGCAGAGAATGCAAACAAGATTTGTCTCCTCACCAAAGAGGACATCATTCTCTTGCTCAACAGAAATGTCGTTGGATTTTCTTTCTGTCTCCAGGAGTCCTTTTTGTGAGTTTCAGTTATTCCTACTGGATTTGTGAGAAGTGTCAGAGCTATGCAGTGATCATAAAGGTTAATGCAGCAGTATCTCTGTGGCATGACCTCTGAGATCCTCCTGAGCACTGACTCATTTCAGAGACCTGTTTGCTTTAGCTGTAGAGGTAATGAAGGGCGAACAGGTCAGTCAGTCCTACTGTGTCCACCCTGAATGAAAACAGACAGGGCTTGGCTGCGGACAAAGAGCACTGACTTTCCATGTTTCTCCAGGGGGCCAGAGGAGGAGCAGAGTCTACGCTACAGAGTAATCTCACTGTTAAGTTCTGAACCAGATGCAGAGAAGCAGATTGCTGGCTGTCCTGCAGACCTGTATTCCTCTCTTCTTAGCCTTTCAGATTAGATTGCCAGCCTCTGCACCATGAAGACTATTTGTTCAGATGACTACATCATCTGTTTACTGGTTAATTTACAAAATCTGAGAACCAGGAATTAATACTTTTGGTTACTAGCTAAGAGCTGGCTCTGTGTAGAAAGCAGAAACTTTTTTAAAAAAAAAGTTAGCCTGCAGATAAGTGACCACCCTCTTCTCTCTGAGCCCTGCAATCACGCAGCAGTACACAATTAACTTCCATGTATGTTCTTACAGGTCGTGTAGTGAATAAACTAGGAAACAATCACAACTGTTCTTTGTAAATAATGTAAAACATTACCAGAGTGTATGCAATCTTATAGACCTGGTAGACATAATTATTTGGAGCTTAATTACATTTCTTATTGTTTTTCCTTAGTGATTCAAACAGCAAAAGTGGAACTGTACTTTCATGAAATTTGCTGACAGTGTCACATTGGGAGGTACCAATATTGCTAAGGTTTGGCATATCGCAAAAAACAGTGCTTGACCTTTTTAATAGAAACGAAACGAAATGCAACATGCAAGGCCATATGCAGAAGGGCTTATTCCAAAAACTTCTACTACAAGCTGGGTCTCACCACTGGACCCAAAAGAAGAGAGGAACCTTGGAATTTGGGTTGATGAAGGCCTGACTGTACCCCACTGTGATGTAGCAGTGAAGAGGGCAAATGCAGCCTGCAAATGCTGAAGGTAGGGAGTGTTTACTAAGGAAGCTTCTCTGGGAAAGTGCTGGTGGCACGATGTAGGACGAGTTTGGTCACCTGCCCAGAAAGGTTCAGTATGAGCTTGAATGAATGAAGTTTGTGGGATGAGCAGAAGAAAAGTTTTATTCTGTCAGAATAAACTTGGAGAGCTGAGACTTTAATCTTATCAGGCTGGAAGGTGATAGAAGACGTGACTGCTCATTTTAAGTGTAGTGTGTGCTAAAAACAAAGGAGAAAGGGAGGGTAATTTGAACTAAAGAATTATGTTAGCACAAAACCAGATCAGGATAAATGACCCTTGAGTATATCCAGGGTACTTTTAAAGGGTTGTTAAGTACAAGAGGGATGAGCTTCAGGAACAATATTCCTACATGAAGAGAGCAGGAACACACTTTATTCTTTCAGAAGTAGAGAGAATAACTGTGGCTCCAGCTGCCTGGCCAGGAGGGACTGGAATTCTAGACCCAATCCAAAATGGATGACTGTGGTTTCACTTTGGCTCCACACCATTCTACAGCAAGCACTAAACACGGTCTATGGCAGCAATGGTGTGTCTGGATTCACAAGTCTTAAATATCTGATCAGTAACTGCAGGGGTTGTTTTCCAATATAAACTTAATCCAAATAAATGTGTGCATATGACTGAATTTCTCACCCGTGCAAGAACGCACAATATAAAGTTTATACTGATTTTTTGCTTTGATGTCAGCTGTGGAAGAAGCTGCAGTACTTGGTACAGCACAACATTAGAATGTCACAGAGCGCACTTAGTAAAACATCATAATCACAGGTACAAATTAATGAGAAAATTTCAACTACTGGTGCTAATTTATAGCAGTAGAATACCATGTCCCGTCATTATATTTCATTCAACACCACAAGGAGCCCTAAACAAGCATTTGTTGCATTGCTGAATTCTGGTCTCTGACTTTCCATCTGGAAACAGCCTGGTCACTGCTGCAACCTAAACAAGCAATACACAGGTGAATATTCAGCTGTGTTTACCTTTACACTTTCTGATGCCCACGATTCTAATTCAGAACAACTGGTGGGATTTTTGCCTGGGAAGTTCTTAATTAAAAGAGCTTTAATTAATGATTGGTGTGAATAAAGAGCAATAACAACTAAGGGCAAATCATGCCTGACAAGTTTGGTGGCTTTCTATGATGGGGTGACAACACTGATGGACAAGGGAAGAGCAATTGACAGACTGTCTGGACTTAGGGTACATAGGATCTTATGTACTCTAAGTATCTTTCCATTCACAATCTGGTTTTTGGGGTGATATAATAAACAAAAATTACTTGTCATAACAAGAAGAGAAGGAAGTTGTTCAATAGCAAATAATTACAAGCTGACTCAGCTTGAGGACAAGGCTTTCATGGTAGCTTGATCCCAAAGTGGTACCCTTTCTTTAGCAAGGGGAGAGTCATACATGAAGCATTTCCATTTGAAGCAAAATCACAAGATAATGTACATCTAAAAAGGCTCCTTCACAAACTTTTATTTCTGATCATGAATAACATCTTTGTCCTATTTAAATCAGTATCAGGATTTCCGATTTGCTTGTGTAGCACAATTACTGTTTGAAAACTTTTGTACTTGGATTATATCCAAGTTGTTTATTCACAGTGTGACATTTATTTAGGCRTAGAATTGGACAAAAAGTAGCACTATCTAGTGTATTCCTCTTGGACTGCCAGATCCTCTTTTTAAAAATTATCTGGAAATTACATTCTAATCCTTTAAACACTGTGCTTTGTAATGCAAAACTGTGAATTCAGATGATGTTCTACTAGGTCTTCAATGACAAACAGTCATTGACATTCACACAGACCTGCTTTACAGATAAATTCAAGGAGAGAAAATAAGAGAAGAATAATCCCATAAGGTTTTCCTTCCAAAGTCAGTCCTAAACCTATCATCATAAGAAGAAATGGGAAAATATACTGCATTGTATAATATTTTCTGGCAGCTATTCTACAAGGAATGCTGCTTTGTTCTCTTACATGTTCTAATGTAAAAATCTCAAACCTGTGAGCCATTTACCAGTACTATAGAGACCTTCTCACACCTATGAGAAGAACTTTGTCTTTTTACATTTAACTTCAAAACTTCTATAAGTCTCACTGCTTCCCAAAGATTAGGATCATCTGTTTGGATGTTTTCTCTCATTTGTCAGCATGCTAAATTCTTGTTCCAGTCTTTGATTCTGACTAGTTGTTGTTTAGTTATTCCAGAGAGATATTTTGCTTTCTTCCAAACTTATTATAAATAACTTCACTCTCCAAGGAAATCAAATTACATTTTATTTCTATATGAATACAGCAACAATTAAGCATACACAAAAAAATTGTTACTTAAAATGTGATTATAGCAAGCAGAGGCATTGTAGAAACCATCATCATCATACTCAATATATTGGCTCCCTCTGTGGCTCTTTGAATTTCATTTGGGGATTTTTTTTTTGTATAACTGTAATGATGATTTTACTGCTGTTATCATTGCAGAGCCTACACAGCCTAGGAGGGCTGAGTTGGATTCAGTTTTGTTTCACACCATTAATAAACCTGTCAGCTCAGATCTGATTGCAGGAGTTCTGTTTCTGATGATGGAGAAAGAATGAAGTTCAATTTTCCACTGTGGTTTGGATTTTCAACACCAGCATTTAGAAACATTAGGGTTTGATGTAGAAGATCAGCAATGTTGACATAGAAGACTTTGAGAAAAGCAGCACTTGTGAAGAACAACACTTTTCAATTTATTTTGTCYTTCTTAATAAATTTTAAAAGTTTTTTAATAAAGCCTTTGTATAGGTTGCATCACTATTCTTAGGTCAGAATTGTGACAGAACTGATCAGATATGTCAAAGGCAGGAAGAAGGAGAGACTCCAGCTGACAAGTTATTTATATAATTTCTGGCTTATTGTGTGGAATCCATGGGAAGCACAGAGTTTAGGCATTACAAGCCACTGTTAGGTCTCTCAGATACATTACTAGTGCTCTTTTATTATTAGGTGCATGAAAGGGTGCTGTGAATCAGGTAGAAAGCCTTGTGTTGTGTCCTGCTTTAGCTAAGGGACAGGAAGAGCATGGCAGGGAAAAATGAAGGGAAAATTACTGCAAAAGGTGAAAGAGTTTATAAAAACGTAGATTTGTGATCACAGTGGAAGATATAAAGGGATGAGGAATCAGCACATCGGTAACCCTCTTCATTTAACATGAATTCTTACATAGGTGAAAGAGCATTCCCATAGCAGTCTCCTGACATTAAACAGCACCACATGACATAAAGATCATTACATACAGAGCTCCCAAATATTTCAAGGAAAAGGAGTTATTCAGCCATGCTTTGAGTTTTTCAGGCAGTAAACGCTCTTGAGAGATAGCCCCTTTGAGACACCATTCACATTCCCTGATGTCTCACATGAAACAAATGTCCAAACAATGAGCTAGACTTAAAGAAAGGACAGAGTAAGGACACAATTGTCCTGGCAGAGCTAAGGTTTACTGGGATATGCCTCTAGCCTAAGGGAGAAATCCTTACTGCTCAACTAAGAGTGCAGTGAAGTCATAAACAACTTATTTTAAGGTTTTATCTCTTCATAATCCAGTAATTGCTGTAAATAGGTGCTTAACTCTCACCTGATCTAATGATCTTGTTTATACCCTGCCAGGTAATAATACTGAAMTGGGTGGGAATCGGACTTAGACAAACCTGACTCTGTGGACAATGCGTCTCTGCCCAGGCCAGATTGATGTCCTGGGGATTCGGGGTTTCAGGCGCCTCAAGGAATGAGAGTAGAAATAGGAGATTCCCATGCTTTGCCTTGCAGGAGCCAGGGAAGACACAGCAGTGCTACAGATCACCCTGCACACCACCTACCCCAGCAGGCAACAGCCAGTGCCTCTTTGACAAGCAGTGTGTGGAGCTGGAAACAGCCAATGGTACGGGGAGAACACGAGTTGTAATAAGCACAAGGTAGAGAGAGATTATGGGAGGCGTTTTCCTGGGGAATTAACCACCCATCTTCCAAGCCACCTCGTTAATTAATTACTCCCATAACTCCAAAATGCTTTAATCCTTTCTCTTATACACCCAGACTCCATTTCTTTCTGTCAGTCATTTTCCCAAAGCAGCCTTGGCAATGCCATTAATTGGTAACAAATTAAAGCAGCCACAGCACAGAGAAAACCTGAGGACAATACAAAGTACCTTCAGCTGAATTTTAAACCGGGCAGCAGGACAACTGTTGTACTTCTGTATGCTTGTACAACAGACAGCAGTACAAACTTCAGATAAAATTTTAAAAGAAGCTGCTGCCGGATTTTCAACTTGTGTTGTTATAAAGACAAAAACCAAAGATTTCAGGTGAGGAACTAATGTTGTGCTTGTCACAGAAAGRCTGAATTTCAGAAATAACTTAAGTAGATACAAATATTTGAATAAACTGATGATAATCCAGAATTCAGCCACTGCTACTTAGGTATGTSTTTCAGTGCACTGAAGCTCACACATCTCAAATTATTGTGTTAAGGAAAGTTAGGAATATACTGGTGGATACAGCTGTGTTTTAAGCTCTAGTGTAATGAACAGAGATAAGCCACAACATTCCAGATCAGTTTTTGGGGTTACTGATGTAGTTCCCAGTAGCCTGGGTCTTAATGAAGAAGTGCAAAACACTGTGCACTGAAAATCATTGCCTTGCAGCATGGAAAATTATGGGTATACCACTATAATTTCACAGAAAAAGGCGTACTTAGTTTCTGAATCGGTTTTAGTAAGTCAAACTTGTCTGTTTTCACCTTGACTTCAATAACATCTGCAGTTATTGTCGGTATTTCTAAAAGACAGGCTTATTTTTCTCCAGCCCTTAGGGGCTGAAGAAGTGCAGACTCACCAATTAAAGGCTTTTAACAGCTGGATGCTTCCTAACTACTTAGCAGAAACATTAACTACTTAAAAAAAACCCCAAAACCTCACCAGTCTGAAGAGGGCTATATCTCTCCAAAGCAAAGGATGAGAAACCTGTTGAAAGCAAAAGAAAAGAAACAATTTAAATTATACACTGCTATTCTTTCAGGCAGTCAGAGCAATTAACTTTTTCCAGCAAAACGTACGGCCCCGCTTTCCCCAGTGCTGATTATTCCCAGAAGGAGATGGTGAGACTGTATGCTCACGGCTCATCTCCTTACACTGCTCCACCGTGCCAGATGCTCTCCAGCTTACACAAGGCATTAGCTGTGGCCTGAAGGACTGGTGCTCACACTGTCTCTCATGGGCTGCTGTGTGATGGAAGTGTCCATCCTGACAAGGGCAGCTCAAGGCTGGCACCTGCTTTGGTCCTGCTGCTCCCAGCAGATGTTCCCGCAGCAATCCCCAGCCAGCTGAGCTTGTGGTGCTTTGCAAGCTGCCCAAAACTCTGTCCTTCACATGTTCGTTATTGCTGAGTTCCATCCAGAACTACTACAGGGCAGTCAGTCCCGCCACTGTGCCTGGCAAGATTATGGAGCAGACCCTCCTGGAAGCTATCCTAAGGCACAGGGAAAACAAGAAGGCAATTTGTGATAGCCAACACGGCTTCACTAAGGGCAAATCATGCCTGACAAATTTGGTGGCTTTCTTTGATGGGGTTACAGCACTGATGGAAAAGGGAAGAGGAATTGACAGACTACCTGGGCTTGTGCAAAGCATCTCACACATCTGAGTGTCTAAATTGGAGAGACAAGGATTGGATGGATAGACCACTGGATGGGTAAGGAATGGATAGTCACACTCAAAGACTTGTGTTCAAGGGCTCCATGTCCAGGTGGAGAGCAGCAGTGGGTGGTGTTCCCCTTGCTGAACAGGTACCAGAAATGTTGGTTAGCAGAGAAACAAATGCATTTGCAGCCTGATTTATGCTGGGAAATATATTCTAGCTAATCTCTGCTTAACTATTCTGTCTGCATCATTTCTGCTCTGATAATAATGATAAGCTCTTCCTTGATTAATATTCTAATATCTTAAATATGTAAAAGCTACCTATTTTTTTGACTGCTGCATATCTAAGCCAATTACCGTATGTTAATTAAAGGGTTTGTCATCAACTAGCATTTCTAATGTTTCCCCCATGACATGCTTGCAAGTACATGTCATAGAAGGGCTTTTTTCCCCTGCTTCATTTAAAATAAATATTTTAAACTATTCCCTGTTTGCTTTTCCAGCAGAACACTCTGATCTCTGTGATCAAAGTTAAATCATTATATGAAAACTCCATGGTTTCCCTTAAGATGACTTATTTTTCCAGTCATCTGTGCTCTGATCTCTAAAAGAGTATTTCCATTTTGCTGTAAGCATAAACATCATCACAGGATCAGGTTGTATGAATGCGAATAAATGTCTGAAGTTATGCACCACTGCCTCTAATAAACTGAATTATGCACAGAGAATGYGACTCACATTTTTATCTGATGCTATCAGCACTTGATGTTCATTACACAAAACAGAATAAAATTGTCCTTAGTTTGTATCTGTCTGCTGCCAAATTATCTTGCAATAGACTTAATGTTAAAGAATTTTGACTATTTAGACCTTATTTCACCATTGATTCTCAAATTTCCTAAAGATGAGACTAAAAAAATGACCAAGCAAACCCACAATAACCCTTGCAGAAGCTTCTGTTACATATGAGAGTAATAAAAGTGTTGAATAGGGCATTGGTGGAGGGCAACCATGTGCAAGAGGCAAATGTGTTAATTTTCAGCTGCATATGCTAAATGAATACTGTGCTCTCTGGTTTCTGGGCTCCACTAAAAGGCTCATAAGCTGCAAGAAGGACCACACATGCTCTGCACCTTGGTTCTGTATTTGGTTTCACGCCTGCAGGGAAGGACAGAGAGCAAAGGTACGTGTGTGTGGTATCCTTAAACATTTTGGTTAGAGAATGCCATAAGTAGCCATTGCCACAAGGAGAGCACTCAGACTGCCCTCTGTGCCCACATTAGTACAGGAAGGAGAGTGACTCTTGCTAAAACTACAGTGTAGAAATGATTCTTCCATGCTCTTGAACACGTTTCATAGGCATTTCCTTACTCTATTTCATGTTATTTAAGATAGGATATCAAGATGCCTCTTACTAAATATTTCATATTTCAAGTGAAGAGTAAAATATGCTCCATGCAAAATCAATCACCTAAAACACCTGAAATGAGTATTTCCCCTTTCAGACTATGAACTGCACACCAAGATTATTGGCTTTTTAACCTTCACCTTTCATAGGCTCCTTGAATGAACATTTTGTTAAGTGTAAAGTTTCTGGAATAATCTGAAGAATTAATGTGTTTCCACTGGAAACATCAGTATTTGCTGAGTGATTGCTATCCAGAGAGATTGGATTTTTATTTGAATTTAGGAATCTAAATAGATTTTTTGAATGCAAATGGCTATAAACCACTGCACAAAGTGCTTAAAAGGGACTTAATAGTGCACACACTGTCTGTATAAAAGGGAACTTCAGTTCATAAAAAAAAAAATCACAGAGAGAAATAAATCCTAGCACTAACACTGCTGAGTCAAGAGGCGAAATTAAACCATGACATGACACCAGAAACTTTTGACTGCTGATGTCATGCAATGCATCACTATATCCAAGAGCTGTACAGCAGCAGAGGAAGAAGACTGTGCTGACAGCAGAGTAACCACCTCAGAGCTGTGCTGTGTCTTGACAAATACCCTCTCTTTCTTCCTTCCTTCTAAATCTAAATAAATTAATGTTTCACTACCATTTTTTGTATATAGTCTAAGTTCCCAGCCACCTGTGTTCATTGAGGAGAGTGACAAGAATAATCATACATTACCTTTCTGAAGGGCAATAAAAGTAACTTCTTTAAACAACCAAATATCTGTGTGACAATAAATTACAGCCCAACAAGAACCATATGTTAAGGGGAAAACATTCTCCTAGCAACAGAATGGGAAAGGTGCCTGTTAGGGGATCACTCAACAACAAAAGGGGTCTGGATCTTAATACTATGGATATAAATGGGAGGTTGAAGTATTTTGTGGGCTTCACTTCAGACGAGGAAGGGGAATGGAAAAATAAAGGGCAGCAAAAGAAGAGACACTGAATGTTAAATTTTGCTTCCACTCATTAATCTTAAATAGGAAAGTTTATGATTTGTTTCCTATTTCCCATTGCTTCAGACACTGCACTTTCAGGACACTTGGGTCCTCTGAGGTCGTGAGAATCCTAGAGATGCCCACATCTGTCTGGTGAGTAAAGCAATCTCTAGGAACTGACAATGTGGTGAGCACACATAGCAGCAGCTCTGGAAACAAAAACCTGATTTTTGATATCAGGGTGATTTGGAGAATTGAACATAACCTAGGAGACTTTTTTGACAGGTTTTTTTGTTTTGTTTTTGTTCTCTCTTCAAATGTAGCTCTTTAAAAAATAAATCTCAGCCTAAGTTTCACTTCTTTTCTCTCCTTGTATCTCTCATAGCAATTTGGCCAGTTGGAGGGAAAAATATAGATATTTTTCTAACTGTCAGCTCTACAAACAATCTAGGGTTTAAAAGCCCAGCTGCTTTTTGTCTAGCTTGTTCATTATCAAGAGTAATATTCTGTGTTCCATAAAACTTGTATAATCTCAAACTGTAATTGAAGGCAGACTCTACCCTCATAACTCAAAATCAGTTAAAAATTTTCTTGAAGGCAGGTTTGTTAGGGGAAAAATTCAGCTCCTTTCCTCATATTTGGGCTGTGTTTGCAGTGTTAACTTTTGGCGCTAAACCACAGCTTTGAATGCACAGAAAGAATATATTTGTAAATCAGGAAACCATAACTGTAGTTTTGCAGAGCTGAACCATGGCCTTAAGCTAAGTGTAAAGATATATTGCAGTGAGATGATCTTCTCTTTTGTACCAGCATTATACTGCTTTCCTTAGAAAATGAAGTAACATGTCCTGTCAAGCTGTTTTCTAACACGAATCCGTTATTATTCTATTCATGACTAATGACAGACGCCAGAAATAGAAGCCTGGTTCATTCATCATGTGTATTTTCTTTCTGTCTGTGCACCTGCACATGGGTTACTGTCAGGGCACTCAAGAACTCCTACTGTGCTTTTGATGCTAAATTATATGTTTCAGCAATGATTCCAGATTTCAGGGTTCATGGATGTAAAATATCTCTTAATCCAAAAGGAAAATAGATGGCTGAGAACTGCTGTTCTTCTGCACGTTGCATAGAACACTCAGCAAGGTAGGCATCACAAACAAGGGACTTCATCTCTGCAGCCCCATGGGGTAAAGATTATGCCAGAAAAATGCACTAAGAGGTTTTTAGGAGCAATACTAAGGCTGCACACGTATGTTAATTAAGGAAAAGTTGTAATTAAAAAAAAAAAAAAGAAAGAATCAAACACCCAGAATCTTCAAAACGAGGCTTAGCACATCTCTRTTAGAGTTTTCCCTTCAGTACCTCATGTTTACCTTAACTCCAGACTAAACAACTTCTTTTTAGAGAAGAATCAGGGAATTAATTTCTATAGCGGATGAGGATTTTAGGACTTCCATAGCAGTTACATGTAAAACCTTAAGTGCTTGAAGCAAAACACCAGGAATTCTCCACCACATGAACCAGTCACGTTAGGATGGAAAAGTTTGTTTTCAGCCTTTATAGCAAGGACAAGAGTTCTGATTCTGCTTCGTCTGCAAATGTGTAGTGTTTTTCAGTACCTTATATTTAAGAACAACAGAGAGTCAAGCCAAAGGTCTATTTACCCCCTAAAACATCTCCAGCTATGTCTGGCCATGGATAGTAAAGGAATATCCTAAGAGCAGAGCAAGCATGAAATGTTTCTTCTTTATTTACTGGCCCAGAACCAATGATATGCAGCTCAAAACCCTCCTAAGCCAGAGGTGCTACCTCTGGGTTTAATGACACTTTGTGAACTGAGAGGTGAAAAAAAAATCTTATAATTTAGGTGGAACTTGTCTTCTGATAATTTCACCTGATGGCCTCTCATCTACATGTTACCAAAACCAGTGAATAATGGTTCCCCATTTATCATCTTCTTGCCACTATAATTTCACAGCCCCATATTCTGCCTCATTTAATTATCTCTTCTTTTTATGTAGATGAGCCTTAGTTTATTTACTATTCCTCAGATGGAAACATTAATACCTTTGATCATTCTTATCACTACTCTCTGCACCTTTTCTGGTTCTGCTGCATCAATTCTTCAAGATGCTACAACCAGAAATTCTTTGGCTCTTCATGACTTGGACACACTGTGGATTAACATCTTGACAGAGCAGTTTTCTGCTTTGTTTTCCTAGGTATTTTGGTAATGACTTTTCTTTACTCATGACTGAGTGAAGAGATGACATTTTAATAAAATTATCAGCTACAGCACTGGGAAGATTTTTTTTTCATATACCTTTTGGTATTAATCTGCATGTACTTAGTATTTAGGGCAGGCTTTCGCTGTCTGCATTATTCTATATCCATCAGCACCGATATTTTTCCTGTCATTTCTTTGCCCAATCATTTAGTACTCTGAGGTGATTCTGCTACTCCACATAGCACTTTTATCTCCTCACTTAATTTTRTGTCATCAGAATTTGCCACCTCATTCTATACTTGTTTTGCCAGATAACTGCATGTGAGGAGCAGCACTCATTGCTGAGGTAGCTCTAATCCCAGTGGTACCACAGACCTCAGTGAGGACAGAATTAGACTGTCACGGGGACTTTTGCAGTCCATCTGAAGTGCAGGTGAAGTTTTTCTCTGCAGAAAGTGAAGGATGGGATAGATACACCTAATCTACAGATCTCCTCAATTAGCTAACTGGAGCTACTAGCTGTAGCTGATTATCGTGTTTCATGTTTGAATCATAATTTTTATAAACAGTGCTAATTTGCTGCCTAATGAGTCTGCAAGATTTCTACTGGGTGATGATGATGTGAAGTTCAGTGCTTTTGTTTCCTTCTTATTTGAAAGTTTTGGAATGGTGCTGCTGGTGTTAAATGCAGTAATGATCAGAGGGGACTGAGTAGTTACTGCCAGTAATGCCTGCAGAGGATTTGCAGAACAATTCTTGTATGCCCCACCACCATTGCTGGCATGTGTTCAGTACTGCAATACTGAACGGAGTGATGCCATTTTACTCTAAATGCTGGGCATAAATATTATTTATGTCGTGCTCAGAATTTGACAGAGTAAAGTGACTAGCTGAGGCTGGCCTTCCAAGTGGTTGCCACTTCTCCACTATGTTTGTTTTCAGTGTGAACCCTCATCCTGCATTCAGAGGAGTGTTTGAAGAACTAGAGTCAGTCAGCTGATCCATTGTACTCAGAGGAGCGGCTGCAGACCATGGCAGAGTCACGTGTAGGTTGAAGACAGCAGGACCACAGCTGGTACCTGGTTTCCAATTTAGGAATCACCCTCTGTCAATGTCTCTAAAGTTAAAAGGTAAAGGTAGTTCTTCTTTCTTAGAAGCAGCAGTTCACAAAAAAAATCTCAATTTTATTTTTTTGGTCTTGATAAAAAGAAGGTATTAGTTTTCATCCAGCAGGTGAAATTTCCTGTGTTTTCCAGCTCTCCCATTATGTAACTACTTAGCAGGAAATGTGAGACAAATAATTTTTTGGATAATTTCAAATATTTGGAATATTTTAATTCTTTGGGTCAAAAGATCTTGACAGGTGCATCATTTTTGGAAGAAAACTTGATTATGCATTCCATTTTTGTTTGTCATATTCACATGAAATAGTTCTGTATCATGCTGGGCTGTAAGGCAGTGGCCATCAAGGACCTGTCCATATTTTTTCACTGCTTTTGTATCCTACCAAATATCAACTTAATAGTGCAAAACTCAAGAACACAAACATACTCTGGCCTCCTGCTTGCACTGCTGTAAGGACTACAACACAATACTGTATGACAAATGCCCTTATTCCATCTACCTCAAAACCTCTCTTCAGGTACAATTGGATTAAATTTTATTTTTCAGGCTAAATAATCTCCTGACTTTGTGCTGTATCCAGTGACAAAGGCTGGGGACAATTGCAGAGAATGAAATAATCTTATTAGTTGTTCTTCACAGGATTTTGCTGTCATAAAATAATGTTGATGTTTCTAATAATTATTGTGCTCGCACCTAAGTACCACAAATGAGATCCTTAGCCACTGGCTTAAGTTTTGTAGAGTCAAATTAGAAAATTCAGTTTCTGAAGAATTTACAATTAAAAAAAAAGGAAAAACAAAGGATAGGGAAAAAAGGCAAGATGAAAATCTTAGCAACATGGGCTTACTATTGCTTCTCATTACACACCTGTGTATTTATATGCAGACAGGTGTGCAGAGTAGATTACTTAGAGACACAGAATGGGGTTATATTTCCTGAACATTTTAGTTTGGTGGTTCAGTTTGAAACCACTCCTCAGCCCCCTCACCCCAATCAAAACCAAACAGAAACTAAACCAACCAGTGTGATTCCTGGACTCAGAGCGAGGTTTCATAGGAATCAACCCTACCCCTAACAGGAGAAGSCTTAGGGAAGACTTAAAAGTAACTTTATGCCTATGAGGAAATTACCAAGAAGAGGGATTTGTGTCCTCCCCGCCAAGGTATATAGAAAGAAGAGTAAAACAGGGCTCCTAAATCGAACCAGGACAGACTGCCACTGTCTGTAGACAAAGTTCTCATTATGCAGATAACTGACTGTTTTAAATGTTGAACACAGTTTGCAGAATCTTCATCCTTGAAAATTTGAGAAGTAATTCAATCAAGCTCTGAACGAGTTGCTCTGACCACTAAGCTCAACTACAGACCACCCCATATCCCTTCCCATCTGAATTGCCCTATGGAAAGCTACAGAAGAAATTTATGAGTTGCAGTTGCACAGATTTGCCATCTGACTTAAGTTCTTGTGGCCAGAATTTGTAGAAAAATTTAGAGTCTCTTCTGTTCTGCATGGTCAGCAGTCCCATCCTTAAGACACTAAAAAAAACCCAACAAATAAACCCTCACCAAAATCCAAACAAAAAATCAAATGCTAAATTCCTATTCTCAAGTCTGGCCTAGAAATTTAGAGTCCTCTTCACCATTTGCAAATATTTAGCCTAGTGAAATGAGAAATAGTTACAGTTGTACATTAAAGGCTTTTTCTAATTGCATCACAGAGATTATAACAGAAAAGTATACTGTAATAAGCAGATATCAGTTACTGCTGTTGGAAAGGCTTCCTGGCTTTTATACTAACATTAAAATATTTCCAGACTGATGAAGAAAGCAGGATTTGTTTTACAAACATATCTGTTTGTTTTATGTAGTTGTCTTCTGGGAAAATAGCCCCACTTTTGCACTGTCTAAAACCATGGCAAGCCTTTCAGCTTCTTGAAAGGCAAGGAACTGCTATACTTAGCCTTCTTCTCTTGTATTAGATCTTTCTCACATACATTATCATCCCCAAAATGTATTCCTATTCAATTAAAAAATAGCTTGAAACTTTGCTTAATTGCTTACATGGGAAGTTCCCTTACTTCTTGGGGAGCAGTGAAAAAAGCTTATCATCAGTAGTAACTCCTTAAAATTATCTCCTCCCAAATTTACGGATGCAAACCATTCGAGGTAATAGCCTTGGCACCAATTCTGTCCAACAAAAGCAGCTGACTGCTGCTGCCTTTTCTGTCTAAAGCATAAGTCATTCATAAACCATTTAAAACAGGAAATGGCAAGGAAAAACCCACCAGACATGAAAAGCAGCAACCTAAATCTTCAGAGGGTATCCACCACACTCAGCTAAAGCCATTGCTTTCCTCTGATTTATATCATTTGCAAATCTGGTTCAGCTCCTGTGAACAGCTGTTTCTAATCTGCTTTAATACCATCCACATTGAACTGCTTATTGTTATTGGTTTTCGGGCAATAGAAAGAAAGAGAGGATTTGGATGTAGTCATGGCTGTTGTTTGTTGCCTGGCTGTTAAACCGTGCAGATTTTGGCTGGGGATACTTAGTTACCAGCTGGGGTTAGACCACAGCAGAAGTTTGTAGGGCTTTTCATGGGATTTTTGAGAAGTGGGGGTACATTAGTCTAGCAATGATCTTTTAACTAGGAAGATTAACCAAATGGTAAACCAAAACATATAACATTTTTAAATCTCAGGGACCAGTTAAGAATAGCAGTTGTTACTCTGAAAGGACATAAAAATTTTATTAGGGCTACCAAACTATCAGTAAGGTTATCCACTGGCAGAAACCCAGGTGTTTTACACATGCACACACACACATCCCTTTAGGATAGAGGGCAAGGGTATGAAGTTTTTCTCGTGTTTCAGGAGAACACTCTGGGGTTTACAATACCTAAAGTTGTGATGTTACTGTAGACAGAAGACACAAAAATTGCTGTATGATCAGCTTCTCTACACAGGAAGGAGACTTAAGACTGCTTTCTGAGGAACCKGGATGAGTTTTCTTTTGAAAGGTATCAGGGAGGGTGAGAGGGAAATAAATGACTGTGTGGCCAAAAATTCAGGTAGTAGTATCTTTTCTCCTRCCGTTGTTAAAAAAATAAACCCAAAAGTCCAAGACTCTGATCAAGCTCTTTGACAAGTTTTTCAGAGGATGGTAGGGGTGACCATGTGAGACTCAGTGGTTAATGTTTTAAAAGAGTTTAGCTTTGCTTAGAAACTGTGGCTACAAATCCCAGGAACACTCACAATCAGCAAAGACTTTCCTCTTTGCAGTCATGTATGAACGTGTGTGTGGAGTTTCATCCCTCTCTTCCTTAATCCTGTGTCAAACTTTCCTTGTAAATATAGCTTGTTCTGGGAGTGTGTACTTATTCCAGATTATAAACTGCTGGCTTTGCCTGAGTGTTTTTGCTCACATTATTGAATAGCAATTAGAATTTTCTTTCCCTTTGCCAAGAAAAAAAAAAAAAAAAAAAAAAAAAGCAAAAAAAGCCTGGGTTTATGGTAGAAGAGCTGCTGCTCTTTCAGCACATTTGTAGAGGAAAGCACTTCTAGAGGCCCACAGGATGGAAATCCGCTGACTTCACAGCCCATCAGACAGGACTCACTGCAATAATTCTCACACCACACCTTGATGTGTCTCCCACGCAGCTCCGCAGCAGCAGCTGCTGCAGACTCAGCCAGATAACACAGGGGAGTTATACACAGCTCAGTGAGCAGGAGCTCTTAAAAAGTTGAAGACTACAGTTTGGGTTTTGATTTTTAAGCTGAGGTTTTGTCATCGTTGTATGGCACCACAAGCTGGAAGTGAAAACAAAAGGCCAGATCTGTCCAGATCGGCTTGCGCAAAGCCTGAGAAGTGGAAGGGAACAAGATTTGCATGAAATTAAACTAAATAGCAAGGAGATGGATTCTTTTTCTGCTGATGTCAGGTCTCTTTCAAAATTGTGAATTGTCAGTTTAAAGGGAGGCTTAACTTTATTACAGCTTCTCTTTTGCAAACAAGCGTCATCTGCAGAGRAGAAGATGGACTGAATGGGCAGACAAGGCATGTATGAATAATATTGCAAGGTGGGAAGGTCTAAACAATTCAGAGTCATCCTGTGAAGTACATTCCCAAGTGTAAGAACTTTTCAGTGATAATAGAGTACATTTTAAGATTACACACAATTTTTTCCATTTATGGCATAGACTCATTTTCTTTCTTCATCCATTGCTCTGAATCATTATCACACCAAAGATGTAAACCCTTAGAATTCAGTTACTGCGTATGCTGGAAAATTTACAAAGAAAACTAAATTGCATATCTAGTTGCCGTAAATTTAGGGTGACAACTAAAAAAGCAGTTGAGAAGTGCTCTGAGTCAGTAGAAATTACTACCATCTAAATAAAAGTGGCATTCACTGGTCTCCACAGCCAGGAAACATTACCCAAAGTTTTTTGCTGTACATATCGAAGCAATGTCTTTTTGTTTCATTGCTCAAGCAGCTTCGATAATCTCTTGTCCACTATAGAAATAGGCAGAGGTTCCTATGTGCTGGTAGGAATGCCTAGAGAGAAGCAGAGAGAGAAGGATTCACCTGAAAGTTGTATTTATCCATGTTCCACCTGCAGCCAAACTAGGACTGTAGGTATATCCTGAAGAAAGCACATCCCATCTATCAGAGGCACTAAGTGAGGACAGTGAATTGTCAGCCCATGATTCTTGGCTCCCTCCATTAGTTATAGACAGAATTAAGCCACCTCAGATAACTTTCAAATGCCTGAAAGCAAGTGAGATGAAYCCCCATCTCGGATACGCCTTGGATCCATTAGTTCATTTATGATAATCAGACGCTTCCTGGTATGCACAAAAGCATCCTTTTTTTCCCCTCTTCCTGTTATCCTGAAAAAGTATTTTTCCTTATAGAAGAGCCATTCTATATGTAAGGAATAACTGAAATAGACCTTACCTTAAAATGCAAGCTGAATTTTCAGGAGAAAGCTTGAGGAAACCATTAAAAACAGTTTCATTTGCCTACTCACACACACACAAAAGTCTTCAGGAAGAAAAATTGTTCTCTTTTGAAAAGTTTACGGCAATTTTCCATGCCATTAAATTTTTTTCATAACCTTTACCTGTAGATTTTCTCAGTGAATATTATTAAGAAATCAAGGCTAGTGATTATGGATATTTTCCCTTCTGCTAATCACTTTTAATAATCATTTTAATAATCTTAATTTTTAATGAAGTAACACTTTTCATAAGGCTTGAAAAATAATAGGAACAGATCAACTTTTTCTAAATATTTAATTGGAAAAATCAGTGTGCCTTTCAAGATAAAGGCTTTTTGTTCCAAAGATCCAACTATCTCTAGTAAATTATTTTTCTTAAGTTTTATGCCTGCAACACTCAGAATAAATGAGATGTCTTACAGCTTTTTTAATAAAGGAGATGGAATTATTCTTGTTCTTAATTTACTGATTTTCTGTTTTAATCTACTGATTTACTAATTTATTATTCTTCTTAATTTACTGATTTTATTAAGAAGCAGATGAACTTCTATAACTGGAGAGAAAATGGRCTTGCAGGAAAACTGAGAGATAAATACTCTCCTGGGTATGTAGCGATACTTTTACTCCATTACTCCCCACTTCACCATACCAAAAGAATGACATCACTGTTGCTCCTGCAGCCATTTTGTGTGTTAAAAATGTAGCTGATCAGCAAATGTCACTTCTTCTGAACACAGCTGAGACCCTAAGGGGATCCTAAACACTGTAGAGTTAGATTAAGCCTTACCTTTTGGCTTCTTCAGTGGAAGAACGAAGTGACCTTTCCTTTTWAAATTTTTTTTTCTCAATTGTTAAAGCAGCCTAAGTGCTTTGGGCCAAGTTTACAAAGGTTTTGTCCAGGCTTTTTTTATATCTAAAGGCAGTAGTTCTAAACCTCCCATTTGGACTTGCATACAAATACCGTTGTGTGTTTATTAGGACTGTAGACCCGAGATGTGTTTCTTGAGTTTGCAGTAAGATTGTGCTGTCACCATTTTATTAAAGGTCTGCAGAACTGTGGGGATAATATTTTCTATCCTATCTATATGCTACAGCCTGCCTGGAGCAGGGATGGTCTCCTCCAGCAGAGGATGAGATGCGGTGGCCGTGGACTGTCTTCTGCTGTCACCGGCAATAACAGCAGCTGAAATTAATAGCAACAATAACAATAACACATCACTGCTGTGTAGAGTGCACAGGCAGGCTGGGTTTTCTTGTGCTGCTGTTAATATAAAAATATTTAGATAGATTTGTTTTAGAAACATGGATTTAAATTTCTCAGTCCAAACAAAGTTGTTTGGAACTTGTGTGGGAAGAACACGATGTACTGGCCATCTTTAGAAGCAAGGAAACAAGAAGTCTCTTGCTATGCTGCCACAAGACATATTTATTATTTATTCTATTTCTTTGCCCAGTTTATTTTTCAACACCAATTAAAAGCTTATTCCTGCCTCTAAGTCCAAGATACCTTGGGCTTCAGCCATCCTGGGTATTCATTGTGTTTTGTCTGCCTCTTTGTTCTGCAARAAGTACCATCAGCCCAGACTGTTCACTGCAAATATTGAATCAAGATATCATCAGGTTATTTATTTTTTCCAAATGTTTCCTTTTTCTGAGAAGGGGAACAAAAGCAACCAGCATTATAAGCAGGGAGGTCTTTTTGCCTAATAATATAAGTCTCAATATATTAAGAAAAAATGAAATGAAGACAGAACATTGTCAATTCTCTGATTCACTAGGTTGCTCCAACAATTTTTTACAAGCATACTGTCCTATAATTGCATTTTAGATGCTGGAAATTTGTGACTGGTTTTCTTTTTCCAGCCACTCTTAATTCTGCTTGGCACTGATGGTTTTATCTTCATCTGGGTATCAGTATGCTTGTCTCTAGAAAACATGTATCAGGACCTGCACTAGACTTTTCAATAGTCCACAAAAAGGTTCATGTCCCTCCAAGTCGTAGCTAAAGCTGTCAGTGAGTCAGAAAGCAGCAAGTCAAYGTGGCACTGAGTTCCACACAGTCCTCGTTAAGCCATGAAGGTGCCACTGCAGGGACACCACACGGCACCACGTGCAAAATGGTGTGCTCTGCCTGGAACACCTAGAGAAAAATGCCAAAGAGCTTAAATTGCCTAATTCTGGCACACCTCTTCTCCCACGAAGGCAGCCTTCAGGGAACAGGCTGAAATGGCTGCAGGGACTTCCATGAAGAGCTTTGCAGACGTGTTTTCTCACACCTGCAAAGAGCTTGCAATATTTCCTAACAAGCTGGGGCATGGAGGGGGCCCACCTGAAAAGGAGTGAGTACTGAGGTCTGTGGGCATTTTCAGTGCTTATCCTCTAGCAATAACTGGGAGGCTTGGGAGAAACAAGTTCAAATCTCTTATTTGCAGTAAATATTCTTTGTGACTTTAACAAGCAGGTACTTTCTGCCAAGGGGTAGCACCTGTATTGGTCCTAGCTCCCCACGCTGTTGTGCAAGTCCTGTATATTTCGGACTGTCTGTCCCACTGGGTCCTTCCTCCTTCATGTCACATTTCCCAGGAAAACCTTCTGACCTCTGCAGGACTTTTGAAGTGAGACAGTGGGTATTTCTGTGTGGTGGTGCCTTAGGGACACAGTCCTACAACCTCAGGTGACTTGGCCATGGCAGAAGTCAAGAGAAAAAGGATACAGGATAAAAGAAGGGCCATAAAAGGTCCATCAAGATGTCCATCAGCATCATGTCACTTAAGATGGGCAGTCTTCCCTCCTGACATGACATGACCACCACTAGGCTCTCTTCTAGAACAAATTCTACAACTTTGTCTTAGAGCTCATAAGAATACTGTGATGACCACTGGAGGCAAGACTGCAAGGTACCTCTCTGCAGAAATAATGAGAACTATTCACATACTTTAATACAGATAGAAAACAAAAGAAAAAAAAACAACAAACAAGTCTGGATCAAGACTGACTGATTATCTTCCTAAGGGGTGAAAATCAGCCCACAGACTAGATAGTGAAGGGTGGAGCTCCACAGCTGGATTGCCAGAGGACGAAAAGCTTAGCACAGTATCCTGCAGAAGCATAACAGCTCCCATATCCGTTATACAATTATAATTGTAATTCGTCCAAGGGCCAGCTGCTCCTTCCACAACTGCTATAGGAGTGCTCTCTCTGGAGAGAGAGCTCTTTTGATGCCAAGGGGAGCTCCCTACATAAATAAAGCAGAAAGCAAAGATGCATGCTGAGACTGGAACGAGGAACCCTGACAGAGGATATTCTCTCCATCAACTACAGTATGCACAAAACTATTTTTTTCTCTGGCTGCAACTGATTGACAATGCTGGCAGAAGGTATCAAATGAACCTGTGCAAGAACAAAAAGGGACCTACCTGTGCCACTGGAAGGCTTTCTGCGCTTTTCTAGGGGAGCTATTCTGGATCTGAGCTAACAGGTCAGACTCTCTCTCTCTCTCCAGGGGCAAGACTGAAGTTTKCTTTGGTCATTAACCTCAACACTTCCTTGCAGCTGCCCAGCTTGCAAGGCCTCAGCTGCTCCAGCATATAACCTTGGGTCTGCCCACATCCTTCTGCAAGGGAACACATCCTCTTCTGTAGGGAAAGCCAAGGCAGGGACAGCTGAAACAGAGTAAGAGGTACGTAGTCCAAATCTCTTTCCTTTGCTGCATTCTTGTTCTAACTTTTAACTTTCAGTTTGGTACTTGAATACTGGAAGACCAYCATTTATATGGCATTTCTCTATGGCACTTTAACTTGAGGATAATGGAGAGAAATTTACTTTGAAAAGCAGCAGAGGATTTCGAGAATGCAAACATTTACCAACTCTGCTGAGAAAGAGCAAGACAAGAAAACAAAAAGAGGGAAGAGCTACATATAGACATGATTGTAAAATTAAGATTATATTTGATTTCCTAGCATTTTTAGAAGAAGGGAGCGTTTAATGCTACTTGGTTTAAATCTTGTTGTCTATGAGAGCGTACAGAATGGAGAAAGATTTATCATACATTCTTCAGGCTCTCAGTTTTCTGCCTAGCAGATGTGCAGCACACACCTGTATATAGCCTTTTCTGCATCTCCTTTACTTTGAAATAATTGAGTATCTATGAGATTGGCAGGAGATCAGTACGGTGAAAATGGCAAGAGGATACAGGAAATGGGAAATGTAACTCCGCAGTTAGAATTGCTTTGTGAGCCGTTACCTTTTGGTACCTGCCCTGATCTCAGGACAGATCTTTGTTAATAAGTCCTTCTTAACAAGGGTTGTAGCTAGTTATAGATTTGCAAACTTGCTGCCATGGAAACAAGCTCATTAAGCTCCCCTAGCAAGCCCCTGTCCCCTTTTACACTGTTAGTGCTGAGGTTGACAGTCTGTGTATCCTGACTTTTTGTTTTCTTCAGTGAGGTTTGTGGGTCTCTCAGGGTGTCAGGACTGTTTGCCATTGGAAATTGCAAAGAACCATCTTTTCCTTCCTCACTCTCTTTCAGTCAACATTTAGGCAGCACAAATGAAGTTCGCAAGGGCCTCCGAAATACTGATAACACAGGGCACCAGGAAAATTGTAAATTGGTGTAGCAAGACCCAAGGTAAAAATCTGAGACAAATTAAAAAGACATGAAGGCTTTTGAAGGAAAAAAAAATAAAGCAAGCAAACTCAAACACTCTGATTACCCACACTTGACTGTAAAAATCTGTAACATTGTCATTCCTAAGACTGCAAAACTTCATTTGTTTGTGTRTTTTCAGCAAGAAGATAATTCTTTCCTCACACAGAGAAGTGGTAGGGGAAAGATTATTTATAAATCCTTGTAACCCTTAAAGAAACTTACCCTCAGTCACAGTAGGGGTACTGTCAACACTCAGACCTTCTTTTAGAATCTCTAAATAAACAGGCTACCCAGAGGCTCTGGGTATCCTCTCTTTAATTTTCTGTTCGGGGAAACCTAGGCTTGCCTATCCCCATCCCCAGCACAGTCCTGCTGTAGGCACGTTGACATAAGGGCAACCCAGGAGCACTGATATCCATTGTAAGACCTCACTGTTGCATTCAGGAAGAAGAGAAGTCTTATTTCTCTTACAAGTGCACTGGCATAGAAGGGATTTGGCATTGCAACAGCAGCCTCCAGTCTTCCTTTCTGCTGGAAGACAACATCAGCATGCCTGGCAATGTTTTCTGTTAATGGTTTGTAATTTATGTGACATCCTTGTATGGCACTAGGTTTTCACAGAGCAACTGGAATCCATAAGCTGGCAAAGACACCAGACACAGGTCAGGAACTGTTTGCCACTTGGGAGTTTCTTCACAGATTTTTGTTTGCCACTGTCTTAAGATAAATCTCTTTGAAAGCTCTTCAGTGTGAAAGCAAACTGGATAAAAGGTCAAGAAGAGCTTTGATTCTATTACCCTCTGCATTCAAGTTTGCTTTCCTCACAACCCTGATTAGTCTGTCATTTTCTATTTTTCTCCATATCCTTCTTTCCCTTGAAAAAGTCCTTCTTACGTGTCCCCAGACAAGGTGTTTGTATGACTGATCTATGAGCTCTGCATTAGAGATTCTAATCTCTGTTTCACTATTTCCAAGCAGGTTGGTGCAGTCATACAGAGGACAAGGCTCAGCTCTGGACTTAGCTTAGCTGGTTTAAGTCCAGGGTTTGGTGCACTTCATCATTCCACAGTTTTCTTCCAAACAGAAAACTTTCTTAAGCTCATGAAGGACTGTCAAGCTTTTGGCATYACTTTCCCTACTATTCCTCTCATCTTCCCCATACAGATGAAATCCAGTAATTCTGGTTCATGGAAGGAATAAGGACCGGATGTTAGGTATTTGTGGGTCAGGGATAGTAACAGAGGTGTCTGTTACTATTCTCCACAAAATTTCTGGGAAGTAAGAGTGCTAAACATGTGATAAATCTGTAAGTGGCTTGACAAACTAAAATCTCAGTATAACAATAAAAAAATTTTCTTTGCCCATATGGCAAAGAGGAATACCAAAGACAATGGCCTGCCAGTCCTAAGGTATTAGTTGCCACTGTCAGCATTCTGGGCTCCGGCAAAGAAATGGGAAAAAATCATGTACAGGACCTGACCAGGACTCCATCGTGATCTGCTGTTAATGGCCTGGCCCCTTAACTCACTCATTGCTTCGGTTTCAGGAACTTTACAGGGACTTATTTGCCTTGTCCACTGCCTCTATCCTCTCTTCCCCAGCTAAAGTGGGGCCACTCTTTCCCATGCAGAGACCATGGTAAAAATGAAGGTGTCTGGACTCTCCAGGCGCTTTGTGTTGACATCATCCCAAAGATATCAGGAAAGCTTAAATGATTTTTATGGGCCCAACCAATTTAAATCATTAAAGAATGATAGCTGCCACCAAAAAATGTTATTTAATACAAAAACTAGCTTTTGTTGGCATTCATTAGTGACTGGAGCAAATAATTTGAATTTAAACACAAAAAAGATAATGGAGGAGTAGGTCAGCATCTGGAACATAGAAATAGTAACAAAAAAAGAGACCATTGATGCAGTTAATGTCATCAGGACAAGTCAAGTATCAGCTGTCTGTGCATGAAGATAATCAGGGTTTATAGTGCAGAAGTGAGTCTGTGTGGGATTAGGTTTGGGCTATTTCATCAATTATGTAGCCGTAAGCTATAATAAAAAATAACAATACTTTTCACTTGCACAGTGCTTTAATCATCAGGTCTCATCTAGAAGTACTTCATAAACATTAATTAAGCTACTTGCCCCTGTGAAGTACATATTAGATCATTATTATTATTATTATATCAGTTTTTTAAATGAAAAAAGAAGCAAAGTGACACATCCAAGGTCACCTCCATCATGTTTACGAGGTCTGTCAGCTGACAGTCAACTGAGATGCAGTATCCAGGCTGATACAAAGGATGAGGTGATCTGGGGGTAATAAAGTGGTACTGCTTGTCTCATGTTTGTACTATGATACCACAAATTTAAAATTGGTGTATCCATATCATGATGTAGATTCATTAATGCCTAATTTAAGCAGAGAAAGGTCTTCAATATTGGTTTTTCTTCATTCACAAAACCTACAGAGGTCTTTACCTTCTTGCTAAATTTATTTTGAAACTGGCCAATGTATTCAAACATCAGAGGAAGGAGCAAAAAGAATCATAAAGCAACCACAGGTTTGTTTTCCTATGTCTTTCACTTTTGTGCCTATCAYCTGAAGACTACTGGACTACAAAAAGCTTACGTTTTAGGTAAAACACAAAGGGTTCTTTTCTTAAGTGGCCTTTCAAGGACTAAGGTTACACAGTGAACTGATTGTTGTTTGACAAATCATGAATTCCCTAACTCTCTCTCTGCTTTCAAGACAGCCTGTGTCATTACAGGCTTTACTTAGAGGTTAAAGATACTTGTTTTTATAGAAGTCAAAACACCTAAGGGACATAGGTTACAAGGGACATCACTGGCACAGGGAATAACAGAGAGCAGCACTGTGTCACAGCAGGGTGACCACTAAGATCCTTGCCAAATCCTAGTTATTTTAAAGCATTTGTTACCAGGAGATCTCAAAGTGACATGAAAAAGGAGTAAGTGTAGTGGTTTTAAAGACAAATTATACAATACTTTGATGTTTTTTCTGTGAGATAAGCATTAAGAGAAAAGCAAAGCAGGCACAAAACTTACAGACTATAAAGAAGTTTATTAACAGACTTGAAAGGGAAAAAAAAAGAAAAAAAACTGCTGTGGTGTGACACATCTCTTCCATGAGAACTTACAGTTTTGTTACACTGCAAGACATGGACTATTACATGGGGTTATTAATTTTTTTAAGGATGAATTATTTTGGTTTGAACGCAAAGGTTTTTTTCCGCCCCCAGTCTTAAAAAAACCTTCTTTTTCTGCTTGGTCTTTAAAACTGGCACAGGCACTTTTTCAACCCTTGCAAGCTACATGTGAACTGTCCATCCCCCCATGCACCCCAAATAGATTAAAGAGACAGTTATGATATTACAGTCTTTACCACRGCGTTGCCAAAAGTATTTTAAGCTGCGCGCGAAAAAGCGCGGCACCGCCCTCCGTCTTCTTCCGAAGCCATCTTTAGAGGCTTTGGAGCTTCGTCTCACGTGATCAGCTTTTACTTCTTTCTTTTTTTTTGCCTCTGAAGTTGCTGTTACCGGTCAGAGTCCGCGGTGAAAAAAAAGAGGCTTCTGCTCTCCCTGCGCYGCTAACTGAACGGTATTCTCTTCAGTTCAGCGTGAAGTATTTCAGCTGTAAGATAGAACGCTCCCGCCGGCTTCTTAAAAAAACTGCGTCGGACGGCTTCATAGTTCCCCCTCCCAGGGACCCAGGGTCCGTGCTGCAGCGTTGAGAGTAGAGAGGGCAGGAGAGGGCAGGGGCGCCCGGCCTGGCCCGGCCCGGCAGGGCCCTGGGCTCTGAGGGCCCCCCCCTCTGTCCTGTCTCGACACTGAGCTGGAACGGAAAAACCTCTTGATCCCGCCTTTCCACGCAGTTTAAATATGTGAAATTGAGAGAAGCGTGATTGGTTTAAAGAACTGCCTGTCAGTTTGGGTCAAACCACGACAGTAAGTTTGTCTCTCCTGTCCATGTGCGGAGAGTGGGAAAGCCAAGACACAGAGCAGTGAGGTGAGATGCTTTTCACTGCTCAGAAGTGGGGTCCCCACACGCCAAGCTGTGCACCACGATATTGAGTATTTTCCTGTAAAAATGAGCCTCCTTCACTGTGCTTGTGAACTTTCTAGAATCTGTGAATGCGTCTTTCTAAGGACAGATTTGGAGGAGCTCTTGTATTGTAGCAGAATTAAAATGAATGAAAATGATACGACATTTGTAAAGCCCATATCCTATCTTATTTATCTGTTGTCTCTGCCATGCCTAAATCCAAGAACAAACACCTTCAGCTCCCTGTTTTGGGGATACAATGCTCTCTGATGTAAGGCCCTCTCTTTGGAGAGAGTTCCTCTGTGGATTTCACCTGCAGGAGATTTAAAGACTCACAGAACCTTTGGTGCTTATGGTCTCTCTGCTGTCTTTGGAGGAGGGATGGAATCAATATGTTTTCAAAACAGCAATAGCTTGCTGAGTGGGTATGGCATACACAGCAGTATTGGATATAGGTAAACTGACACTCTGCATCTCTCCACCTCTTTGAGTTGTGTCAGATAAAGCTGCCTGCATTAGAACTGTACATAGTTACTTCTTGTCACTCTGGGAATTTGGAAATTGAAGAAAAGGCTTGGCATAAGTGATAACAGATTTTATGGTTCCTCATGGGTTCTGAAGGATGCTGGACACCTGCTCCACAGCACAAAGTGACCTAATATCTGCAGGCAGTGATGAAGAACAAAGACACCTTCTCTCACTCCTTCAGGACAATGGCAAATATGGTTAAACTGGGCAAAAGCAGTGAAATACTGCCTTGGCCACTGCAGCCAACCTGGACTTTGGGCCTGGGCTGACTCCAGACCAGGAACACAGTCGCTTTCCTTATCATCTGGCCTGGTTTCGAGCTCAAGATTCACTATACTGAACTGTGAAACTATCTTCTTCTTTGCCCCTTTCTCTTGCAACAGATGGATTGCAGGAAAAAGTGAGGAAAAAACCCACAACACCTTACTCTTTGCAGGAGGCATCAACTCCAATCCAGAGTTGACTCTGTCCATCTCCTCTGGCCACAGACCTATTTGCTCCCAGTTCTGCTGCTGGGTAAAGAATGATTGTCTAATTAGTTTCTCAGTAGCATTAAAGCTGGTAGTTCACACAGGAACACAATAGGAAGGGATAAACAAGCTCACAAACTGATCAATGGGAGACTTTTAGTGGCCCACACTGAAGAGATTTAAGGCCTCATTTAAAGGCCTTTGAATGCCATTTAAAGTTTTCCATCAATGTCACTGGGGGGGGTTTGTATTAGCTCTCTCACAGGAGAGATATGTAGCATTTTACAGGAGAAGAGTGRGGTTTTTCATCTCAAATTGAGAAAGTTCCTGTTTCCTCCTTAGCCATAAAAAATATCTCTTAGCTGCTTGTTTGTGTGTGTCCAGCCATCTTCTTTTGTTGACCTCTGTGATTGTTGTTCATGCAGATGTGCCTGACTCAAAGCAGAAATTAATTTTTCATTTTTTCTTCAAATTCCATGTACTTCTAACTATAATGAGTATGTACTTAAATAAAAGAAAGATTAAATWTATTTGTTAAATGCGGTGAGTACCCCTGGACGCCAAAATTAATTATGTGTTGAAAATGTAGCTATCTGTTTGAAATTGCACGAATACTAGATATGAGGCATTCCTAATAAACCAAAMCCCCTTGGGCTTCGAACTCTCCACCTCTGCAATAAAAGACAGAGAATTTAGCTACAAAGTCACAAAGTCAAAAACCTACTCAGGAAGAATAMGTTAGATTAAATAGGGACAGACTTTTCTGATTCCCTGGATGTAGTGGAAAATACTATACATGCATGTGTTTTTACAAACGTTTGAAATGCAGGATAGAGTCCAAGTGGGTTTGGTTTAGACCTCTCTGACAGGCACATTACAACTGCTCAGTATCCCTTGCCCCTCTCTCTGGCTCCCCACTGTTCTGCAACTGGGTCAATCCATTGCAATGATAAAGTAACTCCTGAATACAGAGCACTTGGGATCCAGAAGATGAAATAGCCTCTGATATGATTTTTTTTTAAATTGTCTGCTTACTACACAAAGCCACTTCTATTCATTTTAACTGACAATAGCTAAGAGACAACAGAACATAATAGAATAGTACAAAATTATCTATAAAATGGCAGGAATGGTTGTTTAATTTCAGGAAATTCTGTCCTCACTTAATGATATCATAAATACCACCAAAAAAAAACTTCTGGTAAATATTAAAGGAAAACATAAAGAAGAAACTGTTTCATAAACAATGTTTTTCTCACCGTTAAGGTATTAGATTAATACAACATGATGTCATTTAAGGAAATATAGCCACTAAAATATATTAGGTAGGATGAATTGTCTTGCTTTGTTCCCTTTATATTCCTTCACWTTTTATCCTGGAAAGCAGAAATTTGACTTGTTTCATTTTCTACGTAATTTTAAACAATTCACATGAGATTCAACCAGYACGGTCCCTGAAAGGAACTATTCTGCTTAGGAAATGTTTTTGGCACAATTACTTGCAATAAGAAAGGGGATGAAAAGGAACCTTTGTGGTGGCAAAATAAATGTTTTGGGCCCTCCTGTGCCCGTGGGAGTGGGCTGCATTTTGTGGTCTGAAAGCAGAGCTTCTGGGTGTGGTTTGTTCAAACCAGGCAGCTTGCTTCAAAACCACTCTGCTACTCCAAAGAAGAGTAATAGATGAAGCTGTGGTGGATTATCTGAAAATGAGGAGAGAGAACTGCTTCTGGACACAGCACCTTAAATCTCCCCAAACTACGAGGATATCACACTGACATGTAGTTAAATGTCCTTTTGGTGATAAAGAGCATCTTCCAATCAGGTACCTTCACCTCAACTCCTAACCCGTTGTGCTTCCCTTCTTTATCCCTCTTTGATAAAAGTCTCAGGTGAACTTTCCCAAGGGGTTTTAATGAAATGATGAGAGGAGCTACTGAACAGCTGTGGGATGTAGAAGCCAGCTCTTTTCAGAAATTCCAGGTGGGACTGAAAGCACCTTGGTGAAGGTATCTTTCTCATTATGTGTTTGCACAGTGCCCGATGTACGGAGGACAGCCCCCCATAAACCTTGTATTAAARGTTTTTAAACTACAGTTGAAGAAAATTGCTGTAAAAATAGGAAAAATAACTCAAAACAGTATTATAGAATATTCAAAAATAGCTTTTTTACAATCTAGTACTTCAAATTCAGCAYTGTTCTTCTATCCCAAATCTACCTGATTGCTTGTTTTGTAAAGAAACCTGACATTTTCAGCTGCAGAGGAATGAATTCCAAGGAGTTTCRATTCTATGGTTTACTATAAATTAAAACAGCACAAGGATCATTTACAAGGAACAGAGTCTGTCTGCAGGTTGTTGTTATTCTATAGTCCTCCTTAGACAGGCAAGCTGTCAGTTATTAAACAGTGACCTAATATTTTGCTCTCATTTTTGCTGCAAAAGTGGCTATTTTAYGAGGAAGTAATACTAATAATAATAACAACATGAACAACACGTCTCGCAATTCATGCCGTTATTGTTATTAATTCTCGCTGTCTTTTTGAAACGCGTGTTAGCAAGAGAAATGGAAGTAGTTTCAATTTTTCCTGCAGAAATTAGCCCATTCCCAAAGTGTTTATCTGTCATAAAGCACTTGCATACATGATTCCCAGTGATTGCATGAGTTAGTGAGTGTGTAAATATGTACATGTGCTTGCATGCACATTGTTCACATCCATCTGCCTTGTCATGCATGCATACATAAATACATAGAGCTCTGTACATGAAATTATAGTTTCTGGACAGTTGTGATTATTAAAAAGGAATAATTAAGAATCCCTTGAAAGAGTACTCACGTCTCATTATGGTGGGGGAGCTGTCTCTAAATACTAAATCCAAAACAGTCCTGCAGTGTTATAAAAACAACCCAGGTGATTTGAAAAGAGAGATGGCTGTTAATTCTTACTACTAAAAATTCTTATTACTGGGTTACTTCTTCAAGTYTCACTAATTGCTATAAAAGAAAGTCACACAGGTACAGTTTATTCTTATTTATAGGTATGAAATGTGTTCATGTTAAGAAAAAACTAATCTGAATTTCCTTAAACATATCTTATTATCTAGGTCTCAGATAAAACTGACATGAAATTCACAGATTCTGAACCTGTTCTCAGGAGCTTAAACCTAGGGTAATACCTTCAGCTTTTATGTAGTTGTTGCAAAAATCCTCAAAGCAGCTCCCTCCTCTCTATCAAAAAAAGCTGTTATCTTTGGAATTAATCTCACTGCCTGTACAGAATTAAGCCTATCTAGTTTCAGTAAGCCTTTGTATATGTATTTATATGATTATACCTGCTTTTTTTGGGCATCAGTGGATTGCCTGTGGAATTAATTCTCTGGCAGAATTTACAGCAGTGTATAATATAAAATTGTTTATTAAGCTACAGTGTGGTATTCATTTACTGGAGGCTCAAACACAGTGATGCCATGTTACAGAAATGCAACGCTGCTACGCTAGAAAAACGACATTGATCTTACCCACACTCTGCATTCTGCTTCCAAATCTTGCAAGCACCCAGATAAGCTGGGGGGTGAAAATGGTGGCTTTAAGGTATTATGAAAAATGAAACTGCAAAAAAAGAAAAACCAAAATGAAACCTCTCTCAGATGAAATAGGATAACATTTTTATGACATTCATTGGTAGTTCTTGAGCCAGAATATACTCAAGCATATTGGGTTGCTTGCCCAGAATCTAGCTGTTAACAAACACATTTGGGAGCTAATGACTACAAATCTGCCACTGTACATATGCTGTGTGATTGTCTCATACCTTTTGGGAGAAAAGTTATTAGAGGAATTACACTGACTGTGGACATTCAATTTTAGTAGGTCTTGTCGTGCACAGTATTTGCCACTTGTGTCCACAAGAGCAAAGAGAAATAGTTTCAGAGGGTAAATAGTGCAGCCAGAAACATATGTACTTACAAACAGGAAAAATAAATCAACCACTGAATTGTACATGAGCTCAGTGCTTTGTTGGGTATCATCAAATGTTAACAACCAAACCAAATGAAAAGACACACAGACAAACAAAAGTATCCTCTYTTATTAGGAAAGTGACTACCATGGTTTTATCGGTCTTACTTCTAATTCCCTGTTGTGATTCATTATCTGTGGTGCAGCATAAGGACTCCAGTARCTTTGCTACGCATGTGTCATTTAGACAGTCCTATGTATTATATAGAAGAGAACCAAAGTYAGACAGTTATTTTAATCTTGTGGGGTTGTCTATGTTTAGACAAATTTTGTTTGTGCTTTGTAGCCTCTTTGTGATGTGTCACATAGCCTCTCATTTTGAAATAACTTTTCGTGTTAAAAGAATCCTTTTATCGCTGACATTGTCACAAAGGAGGGCCCATCCTGCAAAGCTTCGTTCATAGTAGTTAGGAAAGAAAAAGAAATAAAAGTATTGAGCTCTGAAAAAGGCTTCTCCAGTCCCCAGATTAAAGTCATTTTCAAAAGAGATAAGTGGCCTTATCCCCAGAGTCCAGGCAAAGCCCCATTGAAATCAGAGGTTATGAGCATTTATGMGATGGGCAACCATATAAAAATACAACCAAATATTGTTAAAAGTTAAAGACATCTCATGGGGAGATGACAAGCACATAACTATTGTGTACAGATATTAAGGAAGTAGCTGTAGTTTGGCATTTACTAGAAAAACCTTCATTGGAAAAATGAAAAAATTAGATAAATGAAAGAAATAAGAACAAAATGCTACAAAAYTGAGGTGTGTCAGAAAGAAAGTTGAAACAGTAGTTATAACACAAGAAGAGACAGACAAGTAAAAGAGTTGCAAAGAGCTTTTCCAGACAGCAGGAACTGTGAAGGAATAGTTTCTCAYGGCATTTTTTCCCTTGTCCCTTTCCTCTTGCAGAAATATGCAGAACATATCTCTAACTCAATTTTTCTGTCTTTCCGACAATGCATCATCTACATCACTCTTTTTTGGCTCTGGAGTATGTTCCTACTGAAATCTCTCCAGGAATTAGATATACCAGGACAGAATCATCTGCTGAGGATGTCWCTAGAACAAAAATTGCACTTTACGTGTACCTTCCTAGTCTGTTGTAAAGTCTTGAACTACAATAGATTGGAAACTTTTGTGACTCTGTATAGCTTCAATGAAAGATAGTGCTTTTAGTATAATTAAATAAATATCCCAAACGTATAAATCCRGTCTGTAAAGCCTGACCTGAAATCTCACCAATCTGCTTGAAGCTGCCTGGCATTTCCGGTTTTGATCCCAGCTGGAAATACCAAGAGAATTCAATTTCTCATTGTGAGAAGACTATAAGACTGTGAGTCTACATTTCTAAATGGGTGTACATATTTATGCATGCACATAAAAAATTAGGATTTTTTTTTTAAAAAAAAAGGTCAGTTACACATTGCACTAGGAGCGTGTAAAAGTTTTAGGAAAGAGTCCAAGTTTATCCAAAGAAATTCAGTAGTGCTACATTCAAACCCATTTTAAACTTGAACTTCGCTTCGCCAYGGAGACATGCATGGGTAATAACCTCTCAGATAATCAAATTCAAACTATTATGCTAAATTAGCCAAAAATTAATAACCAGAAGGTCCCAGAAGTGAATTAAAAGGAGCAATGTGTTAAGAACACCGAAATGAAGGAGAGACTGAGCAGAATTAAGGAATAAAGAGAAGATAAGTAAAAGAAATAACAATTTGGTGCTTTTTATGTGAAACTCACTGCAGTATTCATGCAAGGGCATGACTCCGCACACAAGATGGAGAAGTGCAAAGCGTTTATTGTGCAGTAATGTATTCTCTAAATACCAGCACCTAACAGGTTATCACATCATATAACCAGGAAAGATGTTCAACTCAGTGTCCCCCAATCACCTGGGGTAGTGCACAGGCATTGCCTATTATGGTAACAGGTAAACAATACCCTATAAGGTCACAAACTACAATTATCACATCTCATAGGTCTAGCACTGTCCAGAAACCCACAATCCTCTCTCAGCCCATCCCTGGTGACCTGGATGCACTCAGGATCACCTCCGGGGCCAGGAAAGAGGCTCTCTCTCYGGTCCTCTGGGCCTATCTCTCTTCCAGCACACAGTGCACCCCAACACTCACAGCAATCCCTACCTTGTGGTTTAAGGCTGAAATCAATTTCTCTATATTTGGACATGCCTCGCAGTGCCGARGGGAGCCAGAAGCACAGGGAATCTATAAAGGCTTGCGCAATAATTAACGCCAGCCTTGCTTGCACAGCCGAGGCAGCCCTGGCTCGGCATGCATCCTGCCCATCAGCAAGCCCTGGGAAAGATTCGAGTCACTGGAGAGAGCAAACTGTGTGACGTGCRAGTCTGCTTTGTGTAGAGCTGCATCTTTTTCCTTCTGGATTGTGTAGTGTCCCAAGCAAAATTGGTGTGATGTCGCAGAAACTTAAAGGAGGCCACACCCAAGTGCCTGGCAGTGGCCAAAGAAAGACTTGTGAATGGGAAAATAACGATGTTGTATACTTAAATCCATGTATTTTTAAAGCACTATTGCTACCATGAGCTGGATAACCAAGAGGTTTGAAATGGCAAAACTGTGTGGATTTCTGTCCATATGATTTAAAGGTCTGGCTAAGCATCACTAAGGCTCATTGAAAGCCAAAAAAACATTAATTGGGTCTCTGGTGGAATATATTCCCGGGTTCCCAGCAGAACTAGGGAAGTGGTAATTCCCCAGCTCTTGGCACCGGTGAGGCCCCACCTCCTGTGTTCAGTTTTAGGTCCCTCGCTACAGGAAAGACATGGAGGTGCTGGAGCATGTCCAGAGAAGGGCAACAGAGCCAGTGAAGGTTCTGGAGAACAAACCCTGTGAGGAGAGGCTGAGGGAGCTGGGGGTGTTCAGCCTGAAGAAAAGGCGACTCAGGGGACACCTTATCACTCTCTACAACCACATGAAAGGAGGGTTTAGTGAGGTGGAGGTGGGTCTCTTCTCCCAGCAAGAGACAGGACAAGCAAGGACTGGGAAAACCTCCAAAAGGTGATTTTTCCCATGCTAGAAAAAAACATTTATGATGACAAAGTTAGCTGAGATAAAACCCTCATTCGGGAAAGCATCTGGTGACAGGCTCTTGTCCTATCGACAGTAGCAGGGCCTTAGATAATGTTGAAAATTTGTTTATGTTTATGTTGAAAATTATGTTTAAATGTTGAAAAAAAGAGATGCTTAAATATTGAAAAAAAAGGATGCATTCCAGGATTATGGATTTTGATGATTGAGTGGATACTTGTTTAAGTAGCATAAGGACAACACCTTTCTTGGCCCAGTTACATGATAGAAAAGTCTTACTACTTATGCTATGGAAATTTAACTGCCCATAGTAGAACACCAGAATTCAAGCAGCTGGTGAGTTGAACCCCACTCTTGCAAGGGAAAAAAAAATATCAAACCACAGCTTTCTACTTGTGAGGGACACAAGTTACTACGTTTTCAAGCAGCATTTGACTGCCACTCTCTTAAAAGTCACAAACAACACAGGCTAACACAGATCACCCTTATAACTGAGTACATGCACTAAATATGGATGTGTCAAGACAGCAGTTCTTCAGTAACTGTCATTTCTTTTGGCACCCAGAGCATAAATATACATCTCTTGATGGGAGGTAATAATTTGTCTCAGACTAAGTTTCAAATTTTTCTCTGATGGAAAACCTCTTTCCTACTGTTTCAGTTATTTGTAGAATAGATCCCTGTGTTCCAGAAAGATAATTCGAAATCTGCAGCAGAAAAAATTCTGATTGGTATATTAATTTGAAAGCTCCACCATTGCTCTTCTTGCATTGGAGGAGACATCCATGATGCATTCTGTCATATTTGGGGTTTTTTTATTTGTTTGGTTGGTTTTTTAAGCAATTGATTTGAAAAATCCTAACATGTAGTTTWTTTAAAAACATCCTTAAAAGTTTTGAATGCATTTTGAAACAAAATTTCCAAATGTATCTTCTTACATGGTAAAGAGAGTATTTGACACATTTATCACAAAAACACTTTTAAAAAGTGCTTAGTCTCCCTAACTCCTTCAAGTACTTTTCTATTAATACAAAGGTATGGAGCCATATATTCAAGGGGATTAGGATTTTAAGTTAAAATYATTATTATTATCAGAATATTTTCAGTAAATTTAAAAATTCATATATTACTGCTATTAAAAAATAACAGCCAGAAAAGAAGATCAAAATGTTTCAAGGAAAACCAGCTGTCTCCAGTACCATTCAAATGGTGAGTGAAATATGGAATAGAGCTGTTATCCCCAATGAAAATATCTATCCCACTGGTCTGCTAAATATATTTCCTGGAAATTCATGTACTTATTTCATGCTCGGAAAGGTACATAAAATCTCATAAAAGTGCTATGGGGAGATAAATAACCAAAAAGGTGTTGTGACAGGAAGTCTGTAGGTAAATGATTAACCAAGCAAGATATTTGCTTGTGTAGCAAGGGGAAGAGTAGGAAGGCTTTTTTGTTCAAGGGGTGTTTTGAGAAAGCAAGGGTGGAAAAGGAGCTTATGGAGAGGAAAAAATCACTGACAGGCAAAAAAGAGAAAGCAGAGGAACAAGGAGTGGTATTCCCAGGACTGCTGAAGAGCACTTTTGGAAATGTCGCTCTTGTCCACAGCTAATTCCAGATGTTCAAAACAGAGAGAGAAAGAAAAAGCAAGCTAGCTAGGCAAAAACTAAGCTCTGGTGGTCTTTTACATGAGCTTTCTTTAGCACGAAGATGCTTCATGATTCAGTTATGTAAATGAGGTTTCTGTAGAAAGGATGTACCGTATAATAATTTTGGAACTGTAAGCATCCAACTTACTTCCATTACAGAAAATCACTGCCTGGTGCTGCCAGTCCCTCCTTCGCTTGCCACGATCACCATAGATGTGGATGATCTATTCAGTACCACTTCAAAAATAGGACAGTTGGAAAAGTTATGGGTTGTTTTCCTTAACAGCAGAACCCACACAGTTTTCCTTTCAAGTGCAGACACACATCTGTCACTGTCCTTAGGGGGAAGCAGGGGTGGGCATTGCTTGACAATGATATATCAAAAAAAGTTTTACAGAGTCCACCAGACACTTTTTTTAAAAATACCGATTTTAGACTGGATTTTTAATCCCGAACCTCTAGGGTCAAATGGGATCTGGAGAGAGGACAAAGTCCATTTCTTATCTGTCTGCTTCAGCACCAAAAGTTACTGCTGTGGCAATAGCAAATGTTTTTATTATACTCTAGTTCCTGAGGGTATCCACAGTCAAGGAACATTACCTTAGCCCTTGCGAAGCTCACATAGCTCTTTTGATCTACAAAGAGTTTTACAAGCATAACTCACCCTAATCAGAAGTTGGCAATGAACTACAATCACTTCTGCACTGCCTACAAGAAACTCTGATGCTGTGAGTTTAGTGATAATGTCCAGATCTCCTCTGTAAATCTGTGTTAAAACTGAGACAAGGATCAGAGACTTGGTATGCCACCTGAAGTTGCACCAAGCTGGTGATAGATCAGTTACCTCTAATTGCTACTGCATTTAAAATGGAGATAGAAAACTTTGAAACTCAGGTTTCAAACACATCCTCCTGTTTCTAGAAGACCCTATAATCAAGATAGCTTGGATGGTTGGATAGATAGTACTCCAGGTGTGATTTGGTCAAAGAAGCAAAGCTGCTTCAATATATTTAATAGAAACGAACAATTAACAATTTAAATTAAATTTAATAGTACTAGAAAAAAAGCCCCTCTACAATACTCATAGATTATACCCTGGGGGTACACAAGACTGATTTTTTGGAGAGGATTTGATTATGCCATCTTCACTTTATTTGTCCCCTGCCTCTCTGGGTAATGGTGCAACTGTTCTCTAACAATTAAACATTTTAAAAACTTGTTATACTTGTGGCAAATTGATTTCTTCCTTTGAGGTTTTAGGCTCTTTCTGTAGCAGAATAATGAAATATATCTGAATTATATGTGGAACACTTGAGGTATCCTGGATCCAGATAACTCACATAAGACCATGAGGATGCAGCTGCCATCCAGACACAACAAAGCTCCATTCAGTAAACACAGGTCCAGCTCTGTGGGAATACTTTAAAATTCTAGGGGATTCAAGATCAGTAACTCCCAACTATTTAATACATATCTATCTCATGATGGAACTTCATGACACAGGCGGCTCAATGAAATTCAGAATGCTGTCAGAGGGCTGGAAGGTACAAAGAGAGGTTTAGTCAATTGAAGAGCACAGTAGGCTCAAAAGTCATAGCTCCCTTTCGTGCACCCTGGGACAGCGGGTATTTTATTATTTCTCCGCACCAGAAGGTTGCCTTATGTTGATTGCATACTTTTTGTATGCCCAGTCTCTCCCTCTGTCAAACAAAACATTGTGGGTGAATGTTCATGTACGTTGCAAAGATACATACAACTTTAATCAGACTCCTGGACTTCACAAATGGGGCAAGCTTTCTGAAAGTTACCCTTTGAAATAAATATTCAGTCTCTATCATTTCTGTGGTCAGAACAAGTTTGTGGATCTGAGCTGTGCTTTCAGAAGGTGGGAAGGAATAAGAGGAGGCATCCCTTAATTCCTTYCTTGAGGAGTTTGTTACATCCATGATATTTTCCTACAGCACATCATGTTTTTCTTCTGACTTGTCTTTTCCTCCTTTTGTACTTTATATTGATCACATCATTAAGCTTCAGATCTTCCACCACAAGGAGTATATTCCACTAAAGGCAATAGTAGAACATCTGCTTACTATAATTGTACAGATTCTCTCCTTATACACCTGACCYTCACTGCCTTTTCTAAATTACTGTGTAGTTTCCCTAAATTTTGTTCCTATGCTGTGGGACGTGCCCACCATCATGGTACATGCTGGGGATTTTACACTGGGAGTGACTGCTAGGATTCAGTACCAGAAAAGAGGTGACAATGAGAATCTAAATGTACAATGCAGAGCAATTATTCCCAAGGCGACTGTAAATCTGGGCCAGGGAACATAGTTTTGAAAGGTACTACTCATACTTATGGAATAGCAGCTGTAAATTATCATAGTCTCTTTCACTTCAGAAAAGCTATGACAATTCAGACCAGCTCTAGGAGTATCCCTGAATCCATGACGAAAATTTAATACTCATACTTCGACACGTTTCATGAAACAAGAGAGTTAGCACATTTATATAGGAGTGCAATTCAGAAACCCATGTTAAAAGATAAATGTCTAATGTCTTTAAAAAGGCATGACTGTACATATTTGAATATAAATCTTCCCCCTAGGATCACATGAGAAAATATAAGGCACGAGGCATTTAAATTTGCTGTTTAAAATTTCATGGMTGGGGTAACCTGAACAGTACACATCCTGGCTTTTCTCGGGTGAAAACACAGAAACTTTTAAAACTGGGTGCAGCTTTTGTTTGATCTGGCATTCTCTGCTTCAAGCTACTTAATTCCACCAGCTTTAATAAACATTGCTCATTTCATAGCAGCAGCATGGAGAAATTGGCAGATTAGCCTTGAATTGATATGGTAAACCATATAAATCTGCCAGACTTTTTTCTTCTTCCCTTTTGCTGCCGAATGCCCAGCTCAAGCATGAGGCAGGCACACACTTACAGTGCAGACTGTGCTGTGCTGAGCGCTGCAGGGCTGTGAAGCATGAAAAGGTTGATTGGAGTGAAAGCTCTGATAATCACGCTTTCATCTAAACATCCTGGTGGGGCTTGAGAGGAAGGAGGGCTGTGTGCAGAGGGTCAGGAGTGGTTAATATTAGGACAGGCTAAATGACACCTGCTAAACAACTGTTGTGGTGCTTCAGAGAGTGATGCTCCAGACATGTTAGCGGTGGCAGACACACAAAACATATACTGGAAATCAGGATTTTAGTACTGTAGCAAGGGAAGACAGATGAATAGCCAACAGAGACAAACTTTGAAAGCCATACTCAGCCTCAAACCTCTGCTTTGTTTTTTCATGAAAACCATCTAGTAGGGATTATAAGATAAATGCTCAATTCATTTAAGACAACAAAATTTGTTCTCTGTAAAAATGGAAATGTCACGCTCATGACTTGAAAGAAAGACTGAAACTGGCTGAATCCTGGATCAAGTTTACGCAACATTTAGCCCGAGAGTTTTCTGATCACTTTGTTCCAATTTTCTTCAAATTTCCACGAGACAGTTTACCCTGATTGTGTTCACTTAAGATAGAACATGTTAAAATACCGTGTATTTTGAGTTCTCTAGGGATAAAAATATTATTTGAATATGTGATAACCAACTGGATGGGTTTTATTTGTTTGTTAACCCCAAAGAAACAAATATGTTTTAATAAATACAGAGGGAAAAAGAGTGGAAACAATCAGCACCTTTTGTTGGACAGGAACAAAGGAAATGTCAGGCCAAAGAATAGTCTTTTCCAGAAATTTGTAAGCATCTGAAAAGAAGAGCTTATAATGAATGTGCTTCTTCAACCAGAACAAGCACACCGTGACTGCAAAGCTATCATCATTCAACACAGTGTACCAGTGGGAAATAAACACACATCAAGAAATCTTATTATTTCTATGAGTGTGCTTCAACGTGAGCAATTCTAATGAGCATAACAGCAACTGCCTCCCTACAGTTACCCTGCAGGTGTTCTTCTCACACAGAGTGTAGTGGGACCCAAGCTTTGCCAAACTTCTTTGGGCCCAGAAGATATTTGGAGAGACTCCCTTGAAATTTCTTTTCTTAGCTTACAAATTTACAGGTCACTTCTACCACACCTTTTTATCCATTCCAGTAAGGATATACACGGAGCTGCAGTGTTAACAATGTTTTTGTTTCTCTGCCACACATTTTGGGTTTTGGGTAAAGTGCGTTGCTTTCTTTTGCTCTTTATTTCCTTAAAAGCTGCCAGTAACTTCAGTTTCCCATTCAGCAGTGTTAATCCCATCTAATTCTAATGAAGTCAGTTGTTAGGATTACTGCTAAGATAGTCAATTTTTTCTTTCTGGGCCAGTCAATATTTTAAACAATTCCATGACATTTCTTATGTGATGGGAACAATTTAGACAATCCTGAGGAGAAACAGTTATTTCTAGGGATCCTTTGGCCACATCTTTCAGACAAGAAACTTTCACAAAATGTCAAACTCATAAAACTATACCTAGATGCAACCTATCATTTCATTTTGTTTCATAAGATATACTTAGCTCACTGCAAAAAGTATTAGGAACAGATTGTCAGTTGCAGTAAACAATTATAGTTCATTTACAGCCAAAGCAGTTTTCCTGATTTATGTTCCAAAAGATCTGACCTACAGAAGAGCGCAGTGGTTATCTCTCCAATCTAAGAAGAAAACTCTTCTCATATCTCATGTATTTTATGTCTTCTAAAGAGTTTTATTTCCACATAGCGAGTATCCTTCTTCCCTGATACTGACGATTTTATTCATTAAGTATTCTCATATTAATACCTTTCTTGATTTAATTAACTTTTATGGATATTTTCTTTCAACTTCTATGCTTTTCTATTATGAAAGCTATCAAGTACTTTAATGTTCTGTAATTTAGAATGCCTACATCTTGCTCTGCAGGTCAAAATTCCAGGAGTGCATGGTAAAATTAAAAATTGTCCCAAAGATGTTACGAAAGCTATCTCCATTATTTAGGAGATAGACAATAAAATCAATGACATTCTAAATATGCAGGAGATTCGTACTTAAAAGTAACCCATAAAACCAATGGATTTTAGGAGGATCAGAGGTCAGGATCCTTCACAATCTCCTCTGCCATTTGCTTCCCCAAACAAGTCTGTCTTTCAAACTGAACCCTGAGATAATTCCTACTTGCCTGTATGCTTTGATGCCTGCACCAGAGAGTGCAAGTGTGCTGTCACAAATACCAAAATAAAGAACTTATTTTCTCATAAAGGAGGGTCTAGATCATCTTCTTTCAGTTTTGAGATTTTAACATCTTTTGGACAGGTGCCTTGAAATAAAATTGATAGAAAATTAAGCCACCTGGCTTGTACTCAGCATCTGCAGTTGAAACAAGTTGTAAGTGGCTCTTGACTACCTGCCACCACTTCAGCTGTGAAGGAGTGTGGGGGACAGGACAGTCTGGAGAGTGCAGCTGTGATTATGGAGGGTGTCACTGCTCTCAAATCACAAACACAGAAAGACAAATAAGACCAATATGTCTGCAAAACTCTGGGTTCAGCCTGAAAACTCCTCTCTGTGCTCCAGAGAGATTTTGATTTGATTTTGAATTGGGTTTCAGCCTGCTCAGAATTAAGCTAAGCAAAGTGACGGAGTTGAGAGACTGTGTAACGTACACAGTTCCAGGTAATGAAAAAAGAAAAAAATGGAGGGATTAGGGCACTTCATACGCTGTGCAAGTATTCCCACAAGCTTTCTAAAGTAATGAGTTTGATGCTTGAATAGGCCAGTGGCTCTGAAGGCAAATCATTGCTTGGTTTATCTTCCATTCTTCTTAAAACTTGTCTTGGGATCTTTAATTTCCATGTAGGCAACCAAACAGATCCTTAATTTAATATGTCCTCTGAACAACTTCCCTTCTTATGGTGCAGCAGCTACCCCTACCACCCCCAGCACTGCACTGCACTGTCAGCACCAGGCACAGTCACTTTCATCTGAATCTGGGATGGTATCAGCCAAGAGCAAAAGTGATAGCACCACAAATCACACAGTGTACTGACCTAGTGCTATTCTGGTTTCGTCTCTGTTAGCACTAACAGCAGTTCTTGCTCTTTGCAAATTTTCAGTTCAAAAAGAATTGTAGATTAAAACCTTTTGTTCTCAAATTGGTGGCAGTGACAGCTCAGAAGAGCTTCATAACCACTGTTTGGGAGCTAATGGTCTTAAGCTCTTCCTCAACATTCAACACAAACTTCTGATGCATCTTTCATTTAGCTGTTCCTGTATCAGCTTTATCACAGCCCTACTAATACTTTTAATCATATGTATTCAGTTTTATTCAAATTTCCTGCATAAAAGAGGCAATTTATAATCCCAGTAATGGGAAAGAAAGGGGTTCTGATTTGAAGAGGGGAGATGAAAATACATTTGTTCTGTATCCCTGCATACTCTCTCAGAGAATCAAGATATTTTGTCATATTCCACTTTGAACAAGGTCTAGAGTAAGCTTCTTAAATACATGGTTCAGGGGATCTGTGAGAAATTGCAAAGTTTCTCAGTTTCCGGAGCTCTGTCCCAGAAGAAGCACACTAAGGATTTGGAGCAATTTCTCAGAGGTAATTAAGCATCTAAATATCCTTAACCCTTTACTCATATATTACTGCAAAAATTTCTGCCCTTTTGCAATGTTGCTTAGCTCTGCAGCTTCCCCAAACAGAGTCAGCCAGTGATGCACAGAGAGTCTCTGGCACTTGGCAAGACCCAGAGTTACCAGTATTTTCCTAGTGCTTCACATAAGGGGTCTTGCCAGTGATCACTGTTTCTCTGCCTCATTCAAATTGGTTTTGTACACAAAAGTCATCAAGGACCCTGTGACAATTAGGGGGTTTGGTCATCAATACAAATATGAGCTTCATGCTAACAGCAAAGGTAAAACAAGGGCTGATGTTACCCCTTCTCATAGATTTCTCTCCACTTTCTTTCTAAAGTTATCTCACTTCATTTTTTTGGTCACAGAAGGTGGCTCTTCCATTTCTGCTAGATATCTCCTAGTACTGCATGGTTCTTATGACTTTATCATAAGGTTTTCCTGAGGTTACATCCTAACTTCATTTGCCATGCATCACCCAGAGGTCAAGACAGCTGTACATGATAAGATGGCAAAAGAAAAGGATTTCTTGAAAAACACTGAGTACCATTGAGAGCAATTAAGAAGAAAAATAAACACAATAAAGAATGACAGTTTTAGTGATAATAGTAGCGTCAGAAAGAAATAAAAGAACCAATGTTGACCAAAGATGGATTTGTGTGACTGACAGGTAGATTTATTTATTTATTTATTTATTTGTTCATTCCTTTCAAACTTGGTCTTGGAACTAAAGAGTGACAATAAACACAGAGCTCCTGTGGTGCCAGAGACCAGAATCACACTTTAAACCAATTAACTCTAGACGTGAAAAGTAATGTACAGATCAAAAGAAAATGTTGAAAAATTAAATTACTACTCCCCCTTTTCCACTTGGAGGGCAATTGCGCCTCTGCTGAAACAAGACTGTGAATGTTSCTTAAGTGGAATTTTCCCTTTTCCCCAACCTTATCAATTATATATTTTGGAAAAGTGCAAAGGGCCTATTATGCAGAGCAGGCAGATTCAGAGGATTCCCAGTCCTCCTTCCAAGACCTGCTAATTGTTGAAAGCATCCAAGTTAGCTGCCAGGAGATGAAACTGAAATTCTTTAAGAATTTATCCATTACACTTTGTCACTTCAATGAATTAGAATATGCTATTCAGACTCTGAGCATTCCCACACTTATTTTTTCATGTCCTGTACCTGAAAATGAATACAGTGAATCAATTGATGCCTTACAAGCACCCAAAGAAGGAATACCTCAGGTGGCTTGTGACATCTATTCTTTTTTACATGTTTTCTTTCAGTACTTGCCCTTTTCGCAACACTAACTGGCATTAAGGTTGACTTCTTGTCCATATCCCAGGTTAATGAAATATCATTTTCAAATCACTCATTCYCCACTCTGTGTTTTGGCAGACAATTACTCCTAAGCACGAGTGGTTGTATTTGTCTCTCATGAATCACAGTTTTTCTCCAATTAGGCAAAAATATCCTGAATTTTTGCCCTGCCGTCTCTGTGCTCACAGGTCTCCCTAATTTGCTGTCCTCCTCCAATTCGTATGCTCTATGCCATCACTCTGCATGTGAATAAAGACAGGGATCAGTATCTGGTTCAGGAGAGATTTCTGCAGAAACCTGCTTCGTAATTGCTCTGCAAGTACAGTAGCACATGAACTTTCAAACTTGCCTGCACTCTAGACTCTGCCTCAAATCCCTACCAGACTGAAAGGTACCTCTTCCTGCTCCTTCAAACAAAACTCTGTACTTTGCCATATAAAATTATGGCTCATTTTCTCCTCACCACTCACTCCTGACAGATACCTGTGGGCCATCAGCCTTGTTTCTTATAAACTAAATGCTTGTGAATCCAAGGGCACATATATCCAAATGACTTCTCCCAGGTCACCGAGAGAGTCAATGCYACCACTGGGGAGAAATTTAGGAAAGCCCAGATATTATTCTGCTCTCAGACCACAGCTCTCTCAATGCCTTGATTAAAGTGAGAGTTTTCAGAAGTTATATAAGGCATTGACGACTGCTTGTTAGGTGGTGCTAGGCTGAACACAGAGTTCATAATGAGCAAAGAGAGAAGAACAAATATACTGAGCTTGAGCATTCAGGCCAGTGGTGAAGGACTGAACTCCAAATTTTTTTTTTTTTTTTAATATATCCCAAATGAGTCAAAGCAAAAAGTATCTACCCCTGGAAGCAGGGTTTTGTCTTGCAGGATCAAGGTGTAGAAGTAACTGGAAAAGGCTTGTACAAGTCAAAAAATAAATCCAGAGAGACATTTCACAGAAAACTCTTTGAGGTTAGGAATGAAGCGAAAATTCTGTAGGTCAAGAACAAATGTCATAAAAACATCAGAACATATTGATCAAGAAAGATGGGGAGATAAAAATGAAACACCACAACCCCCTGGAGGGAGTATTAGTGACAATTGATGTCTAGACACCTTGAGAACTCTTCTGGTAGCCACCAGCCTCTCACGCCACCTTGGACATGGCATGCTGTTGGAGACATGTCCACACAGCTCACAGGCATGGCAAAACCTGTGTGACACTCTGCTTTCTAAAGTGGTAGCTGGAGCCCAGAGGTCCTGCTTAGGCACTGAGATCCCCTTCTCTGCTTCAGTTGTTTTAGCTTGGATTGTTCTGATTAATGCTGGAAAACATGAGGCTGCTTGCCCAAACCTTGTGAATAAGAAAAACTTGGTAAGAGATTTGCAGAATACATGATGGTTATGAAATTTTGTTTAAACTAACTTTTTGATTTATTGTCCTTCCAGAGGGATTTAAAAGTCCTTGCATTCCTTCATCAGGAATCATTAACAGGAAGAAAAACAACCAGTAACAAAAGTTCAAAGAAGAATTAGTTTTAACACAGACACACAAAAATGTTTTATGTTAGTCAAAAAATAATTGTGAGGAATTTATTTTTGGTCAGGTTTAGCAAGATTCAGATCTCATGTATTTTAGCTTTTCTCAAAATCGGATTCAGGTTTGGTTTGTTATGACATAGAAGTCAGCCTGTTCTTTATATTTTTCCAAGCCAGTCCTTCTATCTGCAATAAAGAAGCAGACATTGCACTCCAGCTTTGAATTTGCTGTAACTACAACAATCTGCAAGTGCAGTTCTCAGAGCAACTGTCAGTGCAAAGTACGTCTTGCCTTTTGTTGTATAATAGAATGCAGGAATCACACAAGGGCATGGCTCTGCACACAAGATGGAGAAATGCAAAGCATATTTTGTGCAGTAAAGTATTCTCTAAATACCAGCACCTAACAGGATATMACATCATATAAACAGGAAAAATGTTCACCACAGTGTCCCCCAATCACCTGGGGTAGTGCACAGACATTGCCTTTTATGGTTAACAGGTAAACAATACCCTRTAAGGTCACAAACTACAATTATCACATCTCATAGGCCCAACACTGTCCASAAACCCACAATCCTCTCTCAGCCCATCCYCRGYGACCTGGATGCACTCCCAGGRTCACCTCYGGGKCCARGAAAGAGGCTCTCTCTCCGGCCCTCAGGGCCTGTCTCTCTTCCAGCACATAGTGCACCCCAACAATAGAGGAGGATGAAAAAAATAAGGGTGGATATACTCGTACCCTGAGGTTGACATGAAAAAGGGAAAGTCAACAGCAGTAAAACTATACCCTGTGGAAAAAATGCTGGTCCCTTTCTAGTTGAGCCATATTTTCACTCAGGATGAAAGCGGCCTCACTTCAACACTTGACCTCTTTGAGATGAGTGGAATTTTTTCCTTCTGCAGCTGCTTTATATGCCCTCCACACAATCTGTGCTGAAGATGCCCATGTGAGGAAGAGGGAAGAAGTGGCAGTAATTCGTTAATCAGAATGTGCTTGCAGAGCAGATTCTTATGCTTGCATTTGCTACAGAAAGCTGTTAAAAATTTGTCTTTTACTCCAAGTTTCCAGGACTAACTGGAGCAAAAACCAAGCACTTCATGCAACAGTGAACTGCATTATGTCATTAGTAAGCATTTACTTTCATGCTGCACAAAATAACCTATTTTTTCTCTTACAGGAAAGTATGCAATTGGATTGTTACATTGCAATAGGAACTACACCAAAAAGCATCCAAGAAAAGAGAGAAGCAACCATATTTTAATATAAACAATTAATAGCTGTGTGTATTCTTTTAGTCAATGGGAAACACAAATGTGGGGTTATGATCTGTGGGCTTCTACCTACAGAATGCCCTTCAGTGCATCAGTCCTCACTTCTGTAGCTGGGACATCATTTACAGCAAGCAGCTATTCACATGCTTAAAGAACTACTGCTAGGAACATGTGTGTGCTCCTAATAAGCTTGAATGCTCTCCTCATTGGAGATTCATCTTTATATCTTAAACAGTGAATCCACATATAAAGCATAAAAAAATAAAATAAAATTAAATACCCTTTCTAATCACCCTTGTTCATACACTCATTACTCCCTGGTGATAATTACTAGCTGCAGCATCAAGAAAGGATTGTGATCATACCTGTGAATTAATTTCAAAAGGTAGGTACTAATTGGAAAGCATGATGGTAAGTCTATTTATACATACTTGCTGGGACTGGACAGTTAGCAATGAGGGGAGAGGGAATCACAATCCTATAACCAGCAAGCCTAGTTTCATTCAAAGAGTCAGAATTTTATGTGAATTGTTACTAAAATGTAAAGATAAGAATCTCAGCTGTTGGAAGCCAATGGAATTACTGCAATTTATACTAGTCAAGCATATGGATCTATATATACAGTTAAATACACCCTTCCTGAATAACAATAGTAATTTCCYTGCAAACTCTGCAACGTCTGGCAATTAGAGCAAGAGACCATGAGTCAGACCTCCTGAGAGCTATTCTGAGCTGAGCTAGTGCTGCAATCCCCGGCCTGTGAATCTGAGAGGATGGATTTCAGAAGCTCTGAACACCCACAACCCTAACTGAAGCCAAGTAGAGTTTGGGTGTGAGCACCTGTGGGAAAATCAGGCCTTCAGTTCTCTACAATTTGTTGCTGCCTGTAAGTCCTATCTCCACTGTTTTCTGCCTTCTGGGGTTCAGAGGTTGTCTGATTAGGCATTTTCCATGTCATTCATTCAAACTTAATGGCTTATTCTAATTCAATAACAGAAAACGGAAAAAAATTGCCCGGGGAGGTTGTGGAGTCCCTTTCACTGAGACCAAAAAACCATCTAGACACAATTCTATGCAATGTGTTCTAGAATGAATGAATTAAACAGTAAGAGTAGATTTTACTGCAGTAAGAGGTCCTTTAACAGAAGGTAACAATTGTGTTCCTGTAAAGAGCAGTAGGAATTTAGCAAGTGTGCTTAAGTTTTTTCCAGAGCTTCAGCATCAAATGCTATTTAAAAAATGGCAGTCAGGACTTGCCTTCTTAAACTTAGTTTTGAGAAAGTATTTTTCCCCCCAAAAAAGGTTCCATCTAAGCAGTTCTGAGCAAATACATAGATGGATCATTTGGAAAACCACTTGTCATTTTGCAAAACCACTCTCTTGTCAGCGAGATTCTGTGTTGACGTTTCAAGAGGCTTGAATCTGTAGCTGGGCTTCATTTATTAAGCAGTAGATAGCAAGCACTGATTTGCTTAGATAGCTATTAAACATTTGTCAAGTAGCAACAAAATGGACTTGTTCAGAGACAGTTTTCTGTGTCTGCCTTTGAGGATCTGCAGTGCTGCATCTGGGTCACAACCTGCTGGGTATCTGGTTGAGGGAGGAAAATAGTGTGTCCGGCCATTTCAAGAATCTGCTGCAGAAATAATTGTAATAAAAAAGTCTCTAAACCTATTCCCTGACAAAATTTACCCTCTGACCTATTCCCTAATAGCCTAAAAACTTTCTCTGCAAGAGCTTTCTTGTTTAAATTGCTAGCTGATGAATATAGTGCAATTGAAGAAATTCCACAGATGCTTTTGAGGGGAATTTTTTTCAGCATGCGAAAGTGTGAGATCAAGTAAGAGGAGAGGCAGCAACACTTCCCAGACTTGATTTCTACCCCAGGCTCTGCTGACAAGTTATTTTCTGTCTGGCCAGGACATTTATGTTTCTCACCTTATCCAGCTTCTGAAGGGAAATCCGTAGCCCTAATGCTCTCAGAGGTACTTTGTGGGGTTTAGAGAAGGTCAGTAAAATTTAGACATGCTAGAATAGTAAAAGACAGGTCTTGCAGTTTGTAGGTGATGCACTCAAATGTGGGGCCTGGGCACTAGCCAGTGTCCGGAGGAAGGCAGCACGCCAGCACAACCAGGTGTCACCTTCTCATAAGGTAAATGTTGTGAAAGTGTGAACACGAGCATTAAGTCCATCTTGGCTCACAGGTTTTTGATTTTCAATATCCAGAAGGTTACAGATAGGTCACAGGAATTTTTATTCTCAGTAGGACCAARTTTCAGCTCAGCCATTTTCTGCGACCTCCACATGCTCCCAGGGTGCTGTTCCTTTCCCTTTCATCCCCATATGCTGCAGAATTACACTGGGTTAATAAATTGCCATGTGTCAGCCAAAGCACAGGTCTCAATTTTCCACACAGTCTTAGCCTGGGGCAGCTATGAAGCAATCCAACTTACTCTCTAAAAGTAAGCCTATTTTTTTTTTTCCAAAATTTGCTACTTTTCTTCATTGCTTGCTCCAGTTTCCTGGAAAGATTGAGCTCCAAGAATGATTTTGTTTATRCAATGTAAAAGACACAGGTAACAAGAAAAGCTCTTTGCTGCACAGGAGTTTGGGAAAGCCATCTCCCCTTTGCAATGGAAATGACCAGGGTATTTTCCTGTTCCAGGTGCTAGGGAAAGGGTGAAACCAGAGTCAGTATGYGTCTTTCCCTTTCATCTGCTTGGAGACCGTGTACTCCACCAAAAAAGAAATACAAAGATGATGTTTAACATGTTTTTACTTTACTGACAACCAAGCCATTATGATTTTGCAGCCCTTAGATCAGAGCAAGTACTTATTAAAGTAAAAAAATATGCAACGACAGGTTTAGAGAAGAACTGTGTGGTATCTGACCTTTGAGTGACATCTTTGTAAAACACTGTCTGGTAAAAATCTCCTGGGGAACAATCTTCCAGATTACCTGCTTTGACTCTGGGCTTCTAGTTCAAGTACAAGCAAAAAATAAGTTTCAGACAATGGCAATGGTAGTCAGAGTGTTATTCTGTGCACTGCACTCACTGATCTCAGGTTATAGRGAAACAAAAGGAGCAGTTCCACATCAGGCAGTCTGGAAGGAGGCTTGAAAAGGTGCTGTACATGCAGACTTAACTCCTAAATATAAAACAATGACCAGGCAGTTTCCACTAATCCTTTCTATAATAATTTCTGAAAAATGAAACAAATCCTCAGATATCTACATGGTAGACTGGTCAGTGTCAGGATTGGTTTTAATAGTTCTATTTACATCTGTAAGGTTAAGCATACCCAGCACACAGCCTGTTCACTCCCTTTTCTGTATCAAGCTGGACTTTTCTCACCACCTAACTCAGTGACTAGATTTCTCCCAGAAACAGTTTTGCCAATCAAACAAATCCATTAGTTTATATTTAAGGGGAAAATCAAAAGGTCTTTACCTTATCCACACAGCTTGCACACCATGAACAGCTCTACAACGACAGCAACTTCCACATTTTCCTACCTTTCTGATCGTGAGAGATGTGTCAGTTACACTTAGTAGCACCTACAAGAAAGCACAAAATGCAGTCAGCAGTTACAGGAGTGGAGTTGTAAAAGCAGTTGTATCATGTAGCAGATTTTGGCACAAGGGGACAGAGATCACTCCTTTGTAATTTTTTTTAAGCTATAAACCACCTGATGTGCCTACAGCTGTTTCTCTGAACACCATCAATATTTAAAGCAGTGCTCACAACTACAGCTATGAGACCTTTCATTAGAGAGACACCTTTCTCTTTTTTGCCTGTGAGTTTTAAACCAGCTTTTCAAGCTAACCAAGATCCACACTGGGTAACAGCAGCAGCTCTTTTCCCTTCAGCACATCAAATCTCAGCCTTCTTCACATCCCTGCACTCTCCCAGCAGCAGCCCAAGCTGGCAGCATTAATAAGCCAGTCAATTGTATGAAAGTGACCATACCTGTCTGCAAATCCCACCAGCAATTGCCTCCTGGAACTGAAGAACAGCAGCTGGCAGAGAGGAAAAAAAAATCCCCTGGGCTAGTCATGATATGAAGGATGGAGCTGAATGATGAGAGACCCAAAGTCATTGAAGGGATTTGCTCCATGCAGTGAGTGGTTATGCAGTTCAGCTGCTGTTCATTGTATTGGAAACAGCTGTCATAATATTGAGTTCCCTTCAAAAGTACATAATAATTAAAACATTTTGGCAATTAGGAGATTCAGCTAGAGGCAGTAAACCAGGTGATCTACACCGCAATTAGAACTGAAAAAGGTGGTGTTCTTTGCTCCTTTTATGCAAAGCAATTATCAGAAATTACTCAGTATTTTGCTTTCACGACTAAACAGATTGTACAATAAAATTACCTACTAGTGCAGGTGGGTTCTCCATCAAGGAGGGATTTAGATGTTATTTTTCAAAACTTTAAGGAAATGGGATGGGCATCCTCAGCCAATTTAAAACAGAGGACTTTTTCTGCTGAAGTTAATAAAGCATTATCAATATTCCCCTGTGAGTGATTTGTTTCAGTGGGTGCAAGCTGAAAGTTTGCTGGAATAGAAAGGGAACATACAATTCACAAAGATGCAGATGACTGCAAAGAAGCAGTGCAGAATAAACCCTTAGCCTAAGGGATGTTTGAAAATAATGCTCTAATGTGGCTTATCTCTGTCCACTGCAAAATGATTTACCTGTAACCATTTTTGAGAGGTCCTTAATAAAACTGTGAGACAAATTCTAAAACCCAGTGGAAGCAAAGCCTCTGAGACTCTGACCAATAATATGATTTATCTTAAAATCTTTTCCAAACAGTAACTTTTTAACTTTTCAACTTTTTTAACTGCTTGATCTCAGAGTATAGGAGTAGTAGTGATAATAGAAGCTGCAAAAAACATTACCTTTATCCTAAAGAATTAGAAAATGTTCCTAGAAATGAAGCTCCAAGAAAATCTTAAATAGATGATGAAAAATAGTAGAAGAATATTTACATTAAAAAGTGTAGAAGTCACTCTAAAAAAAAAAAAAAAGAAGCTCAAAATCCTGTTTTTTGGCAATATTCTAGAGAATATGGCACAGCTTATCAGATGCACACAGAAAATTTGAAAAGAGTTCTCAGTATCAGAGYGACCATAAATGCTTTACAACCATCTGAGAAGGCTTGTTACCTGTGAGTTGAAAGGTCATGTTTAAAACTGACTTCYGTATTTTTATGAAGTTGCGTGACCAAGGAGACACCATGATTCCAAAACTGGAGGTAAATGACAAGTTGGAAGAGGTTGCTAACACCTGGGAGGATGGAATTTGAATTCAGAATTAGCTGGAGATGTTAGTTTAAAATTAGCATAAAATTCAACAAAAAGAAGTGCTCAATATTTCAGAAGTACTAATGCATGAGTAGAAATGCAGAAAGACTGTTTAGGCAGAAGAAAATAGTACAGGGCTTATAAGGAAGCCTGAACTGGAGTCAACAAAATGATGCTATGATAGAGAAAGGAATCATCATTCTGAGACRCACAAATAAAAGTAATTAATGAACTCCTGGCAGTGCTGCAGAGACTTCAGCAAGAACATGATGTTCTCTCTGGGGTATTTGTACTACAAAAGCTGTGGACAAACTGGGGGGAGACTGACAGGTCTTACAAGGAGTTCAGCAGCCATAGCCTGGGAGAAAAACCAGAAAGGATCCTGTGTGTTTGACTCAGGAAAAAGCAGAATTCTGAGGCTGGTGGGGAAGAAAAGTTTCTTTAAAATCCATAAAGGCTGCTATAAAGATGTGTATGATTGATTTGATGCCTTTATCCACTTGAAAATGTATTTGTTGTAGAGAAGAAAACCTGGAAGCAAACCCTTGCTGAAAACAGATTCTTCTTTCATTTGGAAGTTTATGTGCCAGAAAAGCTGAGATAGAGCTGCTTGGGAAGCAGAGAAACATTATTAAAGTTTTTAATTTACTTTCCTCTCATTCCTATTTATATTTCAGTGAGAATTTTCACTAAAAATCAAAACATAAAATACAAATTTAACCCCTCAGCCCCTCTTTATCTCTATTAGAGCTCTGTGCAGTCAGAATAAAACAAAAAGGATTAACCAGAAGTGAAAATATTCATTGCAGACTTTGCAGTGTTGCCCTGTTGCACTAAAAATTATAATTTCCCTCCAGTCCCACTGAAGCAGATAAAAATAGAAAGTGTAAGGGTAGGAGGAGCATAAAGGAATCCAACTTTTGCCTCTATGTTTTGAAAAATAAATGAGAGAAGTAGATAATTTCTATTATTAGCCACTCACAGTTGCCAAAGGCAAAATTTTAGCAGACTTTGTATCTGTGGAAAATCCATTTATAACTTGCTTTGATTTCTGTTCCATTTCCACACTAGGAAAAGAAAATGATAAGCTATAGCTACATCATAAAATCAAAACTTTGTGGGAATTCCTGTAACAAATTGCCACATATTTGAAGATATGCTGTTTTGCTCACTTGGGCTTCTCAATCTTTTAAATACAGTTATGGAATAAATAGAAAAACATTTCTCCAGCCTATTCTTCAAGTATCTTAACACACACACAGAGTTGGGGAAGGCAAACTTTAATCTTACATCCTATTTATGCAAGTATTTGAGGCTTTTCTCTGGCACATTGCCCACCCTGGACGGCTCTGATGTTTCTCTGTRTAAGTGCTTCAGCTGAGGGTGGTTATAGGCGTTACACAGGATGGGAACCTGGTGTCAGTCAGGCAGCAGACAGGCAGGATCTACAGGGAGAAAACCTGTTTTGTAGTTCACATCACTGAATTTCTCCCCTTTTTTTTACTTGCATAGGGAAGGAACATTCTTCTGTTTTGTTACATCCTCTAGAAGAAAGAGAACATCTTTTCAGGGATAATGTTTCTTTCAACAAAATTGTATTTTCTAATGAAAACAGTTTTTATGCAGAAGTTTCAACACACTCACAATAACATTTAGACTGTAAAAAGCATTTTTATTTTGTCAAAAAACTGCACAAACATCAGCTAATTAACCTCATCACATGTCTTTAAAACAGGCAGGTACTGTCAGCTCTATTTAACAGACAACACAGTGAAAACATGATATAAGCTGCCTGCTGAAACTTACACAGGGAAATAGTGGCAGAATTGGGGTTACATATGAAGACTTCTTCCTTTTTGCATTGAGTAATTCACCAGGCAGCAGAGCTTCAAAATGAAGCAGTGTGTTTAGCACTAGTGACAGCATTTAGGCTCAGCAGTCACTACAGTATTCTGCAACACAAAGTCTTTACTTCTGCGGTTGCTGAGAAGTGTAAGGCCCCTCTGCCTGGAAAAGTGGGACATAAGAGGGGAGAGGTTGCTGTAGGAAAAGCATGGGCAATTCCAACCTGTCATCCTTTATGTTTAAGCACAGAAAGTGACATTTGCTGCGAGCATCCCCCGAACACTGYGCAATGGGTGCATTGTAAAAGGAGTTGCTGCTACACTAGTGGCAAAGAGAAGCTCTCCCACGTCCTGTTGTGCATGGATGATGTGGCAGTGTTTGAATAAATTATTTATGGACTATATGATAAACTCAGAGCTGTCTCCAGCATCTGGGCTGAATTCCAGTTCTGCTGTGATGGTTAAGAATTACCTCTGACAGCTCCTGAACCACACTGCCAGCAGTGATGGGCTGATCCATGTAAGACATGCCCATTGTACAATATCTGCCACAAGCCCCAGGGCTGCACAAGCATCTGCATGGAGGGGGATGCATGATGAGCAGAAATCTTCCCTTTTCTAATGTTCACTTGAAGTAATACTGTTGTATGGTTGAGAGCAAAGATACCTTAAACAGCATATTTACTGATGTTTTGCGCAGAATCACCAATACTCTAAAGACCATGATGTATTATCAAAGGATTTATATAAGCTGTCATTTCTGTTCTGCAATAAATTCTGAAATGTGACTTCTACATAGGACAGAAATACCATTCTGTAATGAGGAACTGAGCTATTTATCCTGTCAGGACCAAACTCAGATCTGAAAAGCCAGTGGCTTCATAGCAGCTCCCTAGAAAGATTTCTGAAGGGCATAAACATAAGAGCTCTGTGGCTCCAGGCTCCTCAGGTATAAGGGGATGAACTATCAATGTCCTAAGAGAGATATAAAAATGAGTACACTTACAAGCAATAGCTGTCATTAGAAATCTTCCAGAGAAATCTAGTAAAGTTTTAAAGCTATTTTGTAATTATTTGTTTGCTTAATGGTATTTTCTTACGTAGAAAGTATTATATTTTATATAGCAGTACAATGGAAATACAGGTTCCTTTTTGAAAATAAACTGTATATGTTTTTTTAACACCAGCAGTATTCTCGATTCACCTGATTTCCACTAGAAATTTATTTTCTAGCAGGTTCCTCTTGACAGAAAAGGCTTTAATATCAAACCTAAAGTAAATAGTCTCAGTAAAAATGGGTCAGCATTTCCTGACAGACTGCTTTTTGTCAGAAAATTCTGGTTTGATTCAATTAAAATCCTGTGTAGGAATGTGACAATTTCAATGAAAGCGTCCTCAGGAAAGGATTGCTATGTTTGAAGATAATGTTTCTAGTAACAAATCAAAGAGTGAGAGACTTGAGATATAACAGCCAACAGTCTCCTATTTAGACTGTTCTCAAATTTTGGTGATTCATTTTCAAGGCCTGCAGTTCTCCCGCCTCCAGTCGACTGACAAAACAAGACTACATAGTCCCCCTTTAGGTCACTTTTGGGGAAGCAGTTATGTTTTAATAAATAATTTAAAACTCCTTGGCTTGAAGAAAGACTGGTTTTATATCTGAAAGAATGGGGCACTCAGTAGGATTATTGTGGACCTGGTTTCCTGGTCTGATTCATGGCAGTGAACCTAAAGTTTCCCTTTTAATTTTTTTCTCAAAATTTACTCAATTCAGAGGAAAGAAAAAAAAATTCTGCCTGCTGCCAGCACTATCAAGGGAGCTGCACGATGAACTGAGGTTCTCCTGGTTACCACCAGGAGAAAAGGTGGCTTTTTTTTCTGAATTCCATCTCCTTTTTGCCTTTTTATGCCAAAATATCTTGCTAGACATCTGCTTCTGAAGACACCAGCGAATGGACATAAATGAGGAATGACTACTGAGAGTGGGAACTCTTAATGAAGCATTAGCACTTATACAATTCATTTTGTGACATTAGTTGGGTGTCCCTTGCACAACATTAATGAGACAGAGAGAGAGCTGCTCTTCCACAACTCTGTAGCTGTATTTAGCTTCTGAGCAGAGTTGGTTTTGCTAGATCGCCTCTGGACTTCTGGGTGATAAAGCACATCAGTGCATACATCTTCCTCTGTTAGGCAATTTTCCCTGCTCCTAGTATCACGTGTCACAGAATCTTAGCAGCAGCTGTCACTTATGAGATTAAAAGATGGAGTACATAGGGATATAACTTCTGCTGACTACAGGAACTTGTATGTGGTGTTAAGGCTTCCTTAAATTTAATGATTTTGTAGGTGAACAACCTCTACTGACAGTGCCTAAATAATGATACAAATGGCTTTCAATTCTCTGGGAAAAGCTTGCATTGCATTATCTCTTCATCCTACAGACTTTTAAAAGACATCTCGCTACAGCATCCTAACAGAAAGCAGAATAAAGCCTCATTGTAAAAGACAGAAATGTGTGGTGGGTTTTCTTGGTACCTTCAGTAAAAGGCACTAAACGCAAGCAGAAAACTGTGTCTCTGCAGGATGCATTAGCACAATATTTGCTTGCTCTCTGACTGCCTTGCCTTGCCAGTCTGCTGCATGTGAAGCAGGTTGGCATCACATCTTTAGTGTGAAGGGAGAGAGGAGAAGAAGCCACAAGCATAGGAAACCATTCAACARCTGAAGCCAAACCCCTCTTCCCTGGAAAGGTATGACTCCAGAACAACCTTCATGCTTCCTAAGTCTTGTCAGTCTGTGCCTAAGCCGTGCCTGGCAAATAGATGGCTGTTGCTTCCTTCCCTGGAGAGAGGAGGCAGGCAGGGAAGGGGGGCCTATTGTTTGAGCCCACAGGGAGAGCTTGGGAGCACTGACACACAGGGATCCACAGAGAGGGAATATTTTATCCTTGTTCCTTGGTGGCAGAGGGCAGGAAGCCCTGCAGCACTACCTGTCAGTGTCAGGCACATGCAGACTTCCCTCTTGTCCTGCCTGCACAGTGACCACGAGTTTTGAAGGCCTCCCCCAAGTCTCAAAGCAAAGCTTCAGAGCCAGTGATGCAGGCTATCATTACTTACACCTTATAAATCCTTTTCCTACTCTTCTTCCTGCAGCATAAGTGCYGATGCTGAACCTTTTATTAAGAAATATTTGCTGTTTCAAATTTTACTCGTGTTGGTCTTACCCTGGGGTTTGAGTATATGTGTCTCTAACAAAGTGAGATGTAATCTTTAAGAAACTGACAGACACATGGACCATTGGAGCCTGTCTGGGCATGAGGTCCATGATGCATCTCTCAGACAGGTCCTGAATGTCAGCACTTCTTTACTCACCCYGGTCTGAGAAGTATCTTTGCCTTAGAACATTTTTTTTTAATGTTTTAGAATTACTTTACAGATACAAGGACACTGCTCCTTCTATTTTATTATTTACTTCTCTGTAAGATTTTTGCTGCATTTTCTTAGTCTATAGCATGATACATGTATTACACACTCACAAACCCATGCCATCTGAGTGTTTTTAGCAGAGAGGCATTAGTGGCAATGTCAAGTTTTTTCCAGAGTATATGGTTATATGGGTTTAATAGATGTCAGGGCCAGGAAAGAACATCACAGTCTGAAAATATGACCTCCTCCTAACACAGGCTGTTGGATTGTTCTTTATTAATTCCCACTTCACACCCACTAGCTGTCCTTGAGCTAGAATATCTCTTTGAGAGAAAAATCAAACATTCCTATATACATTTTCAGTGATGCAGAATGTATTACCTGCCTGGATACATTGCTACAGTGACTGAATGCTTCTGTTGTTAAAAATACCACTTTTGCTCTTGCCTAAATCTTCCTTGTTACACTGTAGAGGAAGAAGATATTCCTTGCTTTTAGATGAAGCATAACAAAAAAGAAAACTRATAGAAATCCCAAATTGCTACTAATTTTGATCTCTTCCCCAAGGATATAGATTGTAAACAACTCACCCATARCTGGTGTTTTTTGTGAACTAGATAGATTAAACTCTCAAAGACGTGCATCTAACTCATTATTTTTCTCAATGTTTTCTGAACCTTCTCCAGCTGCTTAAATTCCCGTTTTAAAGGACAGGTTATAAGACGTGGTACTCCAACACCAGGCACTTCAGAGCTGATTGCAAGAGAGAATGTAAGTTTTCCTATTCAGCACTTTCGCAGTTGCATATTTAAAAATGATGGTAACCATTTTGACCACTCTTGTCACATTGGGAACTATARTTCTCCACCATAAACCCCAAGCCTTTATCAGTGTTTCCTACAATAAGATCTATTCTTCTGCAAACATGTTTTGTATCCTGCTTTTATGACACATATGATTTTATAATTAGACATTCTAGGAAATTCTTTCAAGGTTATGAGAGAAGATTAATTTATTTAAATATGAGAAAAAAAAAAATTAAATGTGCTCAGCTATGAGCCAAGCCCTGTGGGATCACAGTAGAGACAGCAGATCAGCACGATTTCCTGTTTCTAAGAATATTTTAGAACTATTATTTAAGCAGTTTTTGGTTCATTTACAGTCTAGTCTGTTGATTTCGTGCTCTTTTAATTATTAATCAGGAAGTCATCAGATATCAAGGTTAAAGTTTTCCTTCTACCTGACTGTGTACATAAACAATTTTGATTTTGCTGTTTAACTTCATAGTGTTGTCCAAATATATCCAGTCAGTTTGAATCCTTTCTTCTGTAAACTCTTAAATTTCTTTATCAATCAGGATCCCTTACTAGTCATTCCATTATTTTGTTGATGATTCCTATCAGATTAAGGAGATCTATAACTACTCATGTCATGCCTCTTCTTTTCAAATAATTGCACAACATTATCCCACTGCCACACCACTGAAAATACCTCTGTGCTGTAAGGGCTGCTGAAAACCCCTGGCAATGGTGATGACACTGGAACAACACTGGAAACAACAGAAATAATGGCCATGCATGAGGAAATGGGAGATACAGTAAAGTGCAGAAAACTTTTTACTACTTTCTTACAATTTTTCTATCACTCTCTACTGTTTTCATTTCTGTGTTGTATCTTTTTTTCTTTCTTTTGGTGAGGTAATGGTACAATTTTGCTTTCCCAACAGCATTTCATCCTTTTTCACTTTCCTTTTTTGTTTTAATTAAGAAAAAAGATCTTTTGTAGGGCCTTCATTCTGGGACCTATATTCCTTCAGATTCTTTTCTTTTCTATTTGCTGCTTCAATTTCTCTGTTCCTTCTATTTTCTTCCCTTCTTTGATTGTTTTATACAAAAGTCTATCTGTCTCTAATCCCCTTRTTTTCTTCTTCACGTTCCATGCTTTGTTGCCTCATTCAGTCTTTCATTATCCTTCTGAATAAACAGCACATTCTGATGTTTCTGTGCAAGGAAAGTTAATTCACTCATTATCTGATTCTTTCCCTTCCTGATCATTACAATTCTGAGCAGTACATTTTCATGCCTTTTCAGCCCATTTTCAGTAATTTTTTTACACACTATCTTTCTCTGAGAGACTGGTTTGGACCGTGCTGGATAGGAAGGGACCCATCGGGATCATTGAGTCCAGCTCCTGGCCCTGCACAGGGCACCCCAAGAACCATCCCATGTCCCTGAGAGCATTGTCCAAACACTTCTTGAGCTCTGTCAGGCTTGGTGCTGTGACCACCACCCTGGGGAGCMTGTTCCAGTGCCCAGCACCCTCTGGGTGAAAAACTTTTTCTCGATATCCAACCTAAGCCACCCCCCAACTCAACTTCGTGCTGTTTCCTCGAGTCGTGTCACTGACCATGAGAGGGAAGAGATGGGTACCTGCCTCTCCTCCTCCCCTCATGAGGATGTTCTAGGCCATGATGAGGCCTTGCCTCAGTCTCCTCCAGGCTGAACGGACCAAGTGCCCTCACCAATTCCTCATATGGCTTCCTCTCCACACCCTTCACCATCCTTGTGGCCCTCTTTGGACACTCTCTCATATCTTAATGTCTTTCTCATGCTATGGCACCCAGAACTGTCCCCAGCACTTGAGGTGAGGCTGCCCCAGTGCAGAGCAGAGCGGGACAATCCCTTGCCCAGCTGGYAATGCTGTGCTAAATCTGTTGCAAYAATTTGAAGACTTAGCCATTTGAACCTATTGGTTTATTACTTTATTTTATTTGTGTTGTAAATGTGGTTATTATATGATTCACCTCTAAGTACCTTAAATAAATGCAGATATTATCTCAGTAATATGTTGAATTATGTCTGTGTTTGCTCACTCACAATAAAAATACACTAAAAGATGGACAGACTGTCTTCATCTCATCAAACTGAAGCGAGATTCATGTGCTCTGAGAACACACGCAATCTTAAGTAAGTAATCTCCAGCTCAAGTGAGGGTTCTTATAGTCTTGGGTAAGTGATCTGCGAGTCACATAGTTTAATCCCCACAAGAGGTACTGTAAGCCAATCACCTAATGCTGAGGTCATTGCTTCAAGGACAACAGCCCAGCGAAATGCTCCTTTTTTCAGACCCTGCTCATATTCACTTCAATTTCAGTAATGTTCTTCCTGTTAAAATTACCCTGTCAAGTAATTTGAAATGGTGAAAAATCCAGCCGACCTGAATCATTAGTCCTGCCTGTAAAATCGGTCAGATTTGTTTTCTGCACACTTGTGGGTGCACAGATCTAGTGTCATCACCTCCTTCTGCTCCACCACGGCATTGAAAAGCTGTACTGTCATTGTACCCACAGGAAAAGTGGCAGCCAGATAAACACATGCCCTGTTCTCTGCTATCGTTTATGTAAAGTGGATCTGATGGCAAAATGGGAAAAAGCTATTTGCTCCACTGTCTAATCAGGAAACTGCTCTTTTAATGAATGTATTGTTCAGCCCAGAGTGCTTCTATTTTGAAATGAATTTGTTATCCCCACTAACACCGTCGCCCATCATGCAAATCAAATGGCGCTTTCCTTAAWTTCGTTCAGTTACAAAATATAAGTGCTTGTCAAATGCAAAGATAAATTACCTTGCCTTGCCTCTGGTCTTATTTATAGAATAAGGCAGTGAGTTATTGTAGCCCTGAGGACTACCAGCTCTGTGTTGCATACCAGTGTCATATCTGTGTGGTAGGTTAAATTAGATCTTTAGGTGGGAATAAGGTAAAATGCCAATTTGCTTAAAGATTCTTAAGAATAAGATATCTTTGTAAAGAAAAGTTTGGTGTACCTGGAAGGACAGGAGTCTCCAACGGGATGGAGATTCCCAGCCTGAGTTTGGTAGGTGTTTAGATAAATAGGATAAATCATTCTGAAGCTATGTTTATCCACTCACTGTAATTAAGATTTAGACTTGATTGCTGAACAGCATTTACTTTTGATGCACCAGAGATTAAGTGAGGCAGACATTTACTCAGTTTTGTATCTCTCACAGTCCCTTTGAACAGAGGTGCAAGCAGACAAACACTCTCAGGGGTGCTACTCTGTTCCTCCACAGATACTTGAGACACGGAAATGGTCAAGTGAAAGGACAGAACTGCAGCAGCCAGAACGCTACTTTGTTTTTAGGAAATACTCTCCATTGCCATTGCAAAAAGAAAAAAAGAGAAAAAAAAAGGTTATGATTCAAAGTCCATGAAGTTCTTGAGCATWATTTTTGTTTAATTTAGTGAATTTCAGAACAGTCTCAATGGTGGTTTTCCTGCAGCAAATAAAGAACATGAGCTCCTCAATATATAGTGGATTTCCACGCTCTCCAGTACAGTATTAAGAACCTTCTATTCTGAATAAGGCAAACATAATTTAAATTGACATCTTTCTAGCAGGATAAAAAATATGTGTCATCCTTCTTACATTTGTAGGTTGGGACATTCTTGGAACGGACACAACTCTCTTTAAATATTTAACAAGCTCTTGAAACACATAATATGATGCTCTAAATTAATATTTATCTTTAAATCCCTTGGATTTAAATATGGAAGGGGGGTCCTACCAGAAATTCAGAAAACACCAAAAGATTGCACAGCAAAGCACTACTCCATCAAAGAATTCATTTAAGGCCAGAGAAACTGCCATAGGAACTGCAGCCTCCAGTTTCAAAGCCAACATAGAAAAAGATGTGCAAAAGAGTAAAACATGTGGGAACAAGCTCTGAGCTGCTTAAAATCAAGGTGGGTAAAAACAAATCAGTCTGTGTGCACCATGCAGCTACGGAAATGTGAGATAAGGCTGGTGGGTGATGAAGAGCTTTCAAGTAATTGAATGATTGCTTGTGCTTAAACTCCTACCATGGGAAATGACCTGGCAAGRATTACACCAGACGTTTGTAATTGCATAATATTGTAGCCTGGTTAGGTCTTCCAGAATGGATAAAACCTGATGGTTTGTTTTGGCCTAGTCCCATGATAACGTTTCAGATTTAGGTTCATTCTCCATTTGAGGAGATTTGGCAAAGGCATTTCCTTTCCTGCTGTGGGCTGACAGAACCCTTACCTGCCATTATTTCCCTCGGACTCCAATGGAAAAATGCCATTGAGTGACTAAACACTGTCCCCACGCACAGGTCCCTGGACTTACTCCTGTGTCTCACTCCCAGCTACTGCCCTTGCCCAATAACATTCCCTGGTGGAAAGATGCTGCCTTCAAGCTCCTGCCTCACAGATGAATGGCAAACGAGACTACAGAGACGGTTGCCAGCCAAATGTCACACATGGATAAAACACTTTGAAATACACCAAAACCACTTCCTGGAGAGATGCTGAGGTCAGACCATGGCTTGAAAGGCTCCTTGCATGGGGTAGAAACACAGTGAAGGGCAGAGACTAGGACTGCAGTTCATTATATCCAGGCTGAATGTCTGATATATCTGCCTTTTATGAACTCTGTTTCTCAGTCCACTATCCAGCCTTCGAGCCAGTGAAAAATTCTGGGTGAAAATTTTGTCGAAGCCAGCAGGYTTCAAAGAAAAATGTCTGCTTTTTGAAAAACTGTAGGGATTAGGACATCAGGGACAAGTAAAAAGTAGAGTCTGTATTCAGTTCTGGTACTGTRAAAGACTGCATTTACATGACTGATAAGTAATCGAATTAATGCGTCTTTGAAAGGCAGAAGAACCTTGAAAGAAAATGAAAGAAAAAGATAGAGATACAAACACAGAAGATAATTTTAGTATCTGCAAGAATGAATACCAGAAAATGAAAGCCAGAAACATCAGCTGGTTTGAAACTTAAATTTGAGAACTTGACACTTTGCTTCATTCTGCTGCCTCTAAATTAAGTGTCAGGATTAGGTAGCTATCCATTCTAAGGAGATTATGTTTTGTAAAAATTATGTCTCCAGCTGCCCTGGGTGTGTTATCAGGAGAGCTAACTAAACTGGCCATCAGAGCTTAATCTTTTCCAGATATTACCCACTATGTCTTTCAAATCTTGTGCTTTTGTCACTTCTTTTGGGCCTGCCATATATATCAGAAGTAGCTGAAAGCAAAATATCTCCAAATCTTTAAGTTGTTGGTTTTCTTCTCTCTAAATTTGAATCTGGAGCCAATGGCTTTCTGGAAACAGCCCCTTTGGTTTTTGGACAGCCACGCTGCATGAGACCAGGAATGGCTGATATCCATCTCAACTTCCCTCAGAGGAATTACATAGGGGGAATACTTACTATTGCTGAAGACAATAATTTGCAGGGATTTCTCTGAAATTAAATTGAGACCTTTCAAAAGTGAACTGTACTGAACTAAAAATTTAAAAAGGGAGAGAAGGCAGTTAGGGAATGACAATGACGTACATCTGTATTATAGAACCTATCACGACCTAGATCATCCATTTCGTGCATTATATTATACTCCAAGTCTACTCAGAGTGCTGTTCCTGTCTGCAGAAAACACAGAATGTTTTTAAAATCATGCACAACTTCCAGTTTCACGGTGCCTGCCAAAGCCACTGGGTATTCATCAGAAGCATAGGAAGTCACGGTCACCAGGTTCTTATTTGATTCCTCCTCTCACTTTTTTTTTTTTTTTAATTTCTTGTTTTCCTATATTTGGTAATGGAAAGTGGGATCCAAAGGAAGTGTGGCAGAGAACAAGGCAAAGCTGGATCCCTCCAAAGGGATATACAGACACTGGAATACCRCAGGATACGTATAAGTATTCAGAAAGGAGAAAGTAATCCCTCTACTGCTTCTTTGAGCTTTAGGAAATCTGACAGTATCAGCTGTGAGGCTTCCTTGCATGGTAGTGATGCTTTAAGGACATGAATACTCTCTGTAAAACTTGGAGGTCATTCCAAGGCTTTTCTTCAGACATTATGGACCTGATTTAAACCACATTTATTACTATGATGAATTTGTTGTTCATATTAAACCTTCTGGAAAAATAAAAAAAAAGAAAATATAATCTCTGTGACTAAACCATATCCCAGAATAGTGTTTGTAAGAGTAATGAGATCACTGTTTTCCTGACTCATCTCAAATAAATGGGCTTCTGGAGAGAAGAGTCTGTGCTGCACCCCAACCAGTCAAGTGTCATCTGCAGTGATTCAGGCTTTAGATAATTAGCTTGGTATAATTATTTCAGGAATCCCCACACTGGGGCTATTAAAGATGACAAGTTAACTACATGAGCCTGACAGGCAGGACCATCAGAATCTGCAATCCTTCAGCAGCATATATAACTCTGTCTTAAGAAAGCTCAACTACAGAGCACTCAGCACCAGGCTGGGATGGAAACACTCTCACTGGCTCCCTCAATTATTCTGCCCTGAAATAACTCTTTTTCAAGCACTTGCATGGACAATATGGAAAGGAAAGTTTTAAAACATTTTCCCTGTGCTAACACTTCAGCTGTTGTAGCAGGGTTCAAGACAYGGGGAGCTCAGTGTTCAGTCTCATGAAACACAATCCTTAATAAGTCTTTATAATAACATTTTCTGAGCCTCTCCAATGTAATTAGCACATGTTTAGGAGGAAGGGACTCAGGAAGGAGATAAAATCTATATTTCCTCCACTRTCAGATTACTCACACCTCATGACACTAATATCAAGTTTCAAGACAGATCACAAATCTCCAACGGGTCAGTATCTTTTGAAATGATGAGAGAATAAGAYTCACCTTTGAAATTAACTTTAACTTTAAAATCTTACATGTTCTGCCTGAATTTAAGGGGATCTTGCTTTGTCTGAGTTTATTCATAGGCAAAAAAGGAGAGACAATTCTTATATTCTTCCAAAACCCAGAAATATTTCCAAAGGCATCTAAGCTGCAAAGACAATGAGGCCATTGAGAGTTACGCTCTTAGGCTACAAAGGAATTCTAAAAATTTATCAGATAGAATTAAGCTTATGGTTTTCAAGCCTATCAGTATTTACTGAATTGTAAAGCTATACAGTGCTATATGGTAATTTACAGTTTTTTTCCTTTGTGAAGGACATTTTCTGTTTACTAGACTTTCATAGAAACAGAGCATGTGTGATTCTGAGGACAGCTAATTGTCATTGTGTTCTGTCCTATAAGAGGGAATCCTACAACCCACAGTTCAGAGGAGCTTTGGGGAGAGATGGAACTGTAGCCTCTGCAGGTTAGCAAAGTTTTTTGTGTTTATTTAAAGATAGATGGAGGAGGTTTATGAGAAATAYAAAATAAAAAGTTCTGTGTAAGATTAGAAAGATAAAATCTGATCTCCCCCAAGTGATCAGAAAAATCAGTCAAGGCATCTTTGGCCTGCACAAAGACAGAAAGCTGATAAACAGAAACATCATCTGTAATATGTATTTAAAAAGAAGAGGTTAAGGGTCTCTCAGATAAAACACCAAGAAATATTTCTTATACATTCAGAGACAAATGAAAGGTACAATTTTCAAGCAGGAGGTGGGCTCATCTCATGCAAGATTAGAAGATTGGATTCTACAAAAATTTTCCATATTTATTGGGGATAAAATACGTCCACTTTCATGATGTAACTGAACAAAGGTTCTCTGAAGTGGGATGGATCTGAGGATCACCTGGTGACACAAATGAGCGCTTTTCCTGAATTCGGGTATGGCTCAGGTCACTCCTGTGGCAGGTGCAGAACTCTTTGCAGACAAGAGTTCCTTCAACACAGTTCTTGGCTGAGATCCCAATACCTGCTCCCTGACACCCAAAGAAGGATTAACAGGGGACTGTTTGATGGGCAAGGTGAGGGTATGGAGAAATGCCTTTGTGGCTGCTGAGGGTGAGGGGATAATAACAAATGTCTTAGCACTATGCCAAGGAAAAGACACTGATTTTCTGTACGGTTAGTTCAGCAAGGTGGCAAAAGAATAGCTGAGGCACCCATCTAAAATCCCACAAGTATATTTAGGGGAACATCTGATTATCTGCCTAGGTCTCCATTGACGAAMAGTAGCAGTCCATCCAGACACCTTTAACAAAAGAAAATTCATTATCTAGTCAAGGAGACCTTTGGCCCTCCAGGGTACAAGAGCTTACTGATGTGCCTCAATAAGATTAAAAGCATTCTAACCTGGATCATAGCCTGTAAAAGGATGGTGGCACAGGGTTCATACTGTGAAGAAAGGCCTGGAGCTCAAACGTTCATACAGATCTGCTTGTGAAATCTTCTAGTGACTTCACAAAAAGCTTCAGAAAGTAATATTTCATCAACAGGAGACAGTGCTATTTAATATTTTTCCCAGACCAACTTTTATCCTGGACATTTCTCCTGAACCTTCCACAGACTTGSTGGAGAAAAGAAAAAAAAATCTGACTATAAATATTCATCAGTCTGTTATCAGTTTAATATGCTTAAAATCTTCATGGAGTACTTAGAGGAGGACAGCTACTGTGCTAGAGTGTTTTTAAGAAAGAAAATGTAGAATCTCAGGAAGGTGAATAATGCCTTGACATTTCTGCGGCTAAATAACCAATCTGGAGGGGGTATGCTTTTATTTTTCTGCTCAGATACTTAAACTCAGCTATTCCTAAATGTAGTTTTCACTAGAATTTTTTTCCCAAAGCCYGTGAAAAAATAAAACTAATTATGTGTTTGAATACTTTGTAATCTATAGAGGGAAGAAAAAGTTGGAAGAAACTAATTTCATTAACTGTTACAAAATAATCTTTCTTTTCCTCCCAAGAGGCTGATTCTCCTTTGGTAGTTTTCAGGACAAATGTTCATACTGTGACTCAAGATTAGAAGGAAGARATGGAGAAACTTCAAGAGACAATCACCTATAGTGGAAACAAGAATAAGAAAGAAAAGATATCATATGGCTTGTAATATTTTGGAAACCGTTCTTTAGGAGAGGTAGATAAGTCTGCAAACAAGAACAGAGTGAAATTAAATTTTCTGCCGCTTATGCTTTTCCCTGTCCCTGTTTTGTGCCCTCTTTTGTCTAGTCATTATTTCAAGTTCTGTTTTTCGTCAGCCTGTTAGTGTAGTTATTAACATTTCCAGTCCTTTGGATAGCTGGGATGTTCAGAGGAGGCTGAACTGAGCTTGAACTTTGGTTAACTTTTTCCAGAGACAAGAAGTTCCAAAGCTGTGTGGGGTAGCGGTAATACAGTGATTGCATCAGCCAATGTCCTTCAATCTGCCCTCTTAGAAAGTCTGTGTGCATCCTGGCCTTAAGATGCTCATTCATTGAGGGACAAGTATTATTATCCCAGCCAGAACATCAGGCTTTACCCTTATATTTTCTTTTTTTTTTTTTTTTTAATATGAAATAACCACTGTATCAAGTTTATCTTCAGCATAAATCAGGGTATAAATCAGGGTATTTTTCATAGCCTTATATGAAGTGAAAACTTTGGACCATACATTTTAAACAAAACTACATTTGATTTATATTTACTGTGCAGTGGGTTTCTAAAAAGTGTAAGGAAAGACATCTGTGGAAATGAGTTGCATCACCCTAACCATGAAAATGAGTTTTGACCCTGGGGAAAAAAACAACAACAAAAAAAAACCAAAACATTTTAAGAAGCAGCTTCATCATTCCTTTCATTCTCATTTGCTTTTTTATCTCACTAAAGCTGCTCAGGTTACTGAAGCAAAGCAGAACTTTTGATTAGCAAATCCAAATTATTACAAAAATAATAAAAACTAAATCTTTAAAATACCCCTTCGGCAGAGTTTATCATGCTTTATTTAAAATATGTATCATATAGTGACAGAGACAGTAGTTCCTGATTGGTCATGACATGAAGCTCCCAGCTGCACAAAACATTTTGGTAGGCTGGCTGGCTCCCTCTGATTAGACCTGACAGATTATTAGAATAGTAGTATTTGATGGACCATGAGAATAGGAACTGACATACAATTTCACAGTAAAGGACATCACTATCTATTGATGCTTGATTTTATTAGTAATTTTTTTCTCTTTTCTAGGCATCTTCTTTTCTTCTTCCTATTTGGTTTAATGGGGGTTTTTTTGTTTGTTTAGGACGTTTGAGGTTTGAGGTTTTTTGAGGTTTTTTTGTTTGGCTCCCTGGTACTCCCTCTTAGCAAGCTGACAGCTGACAAGGTAATATCTTGATCATGAGTATCACTATGGGATATAGAGGAGCAATGAACACCAACCCATKTTCTGTTCTTCACCTATCAGGTTCATTTTATATCTACTGCAAAGAACAAAATTACCTGAAATGCAAAAGGAAATTAATGAGAATAACAGCTGAGACTTATTTTGTTGTGTRTGAGAACACTGGGAGGTAATGACAGGTATATAGCTTTCATTTCCATTCATTGATAAGGAAGTAGATGCATCAAGCCTTTGGAACCAACCATATATTTTTACAGATGCGATAAAATGTGGAGTAAAGCAGTATGAGTGTGTTCTTTATGCTCCAACCAGTCCTTTTTCATTTCAACATATTTCATCCAATATATAGAACAACCGCCTTGGCATTTAGGGGAAAGGTAGCTCTGTGGGATGATGGTACTGGTACAGGGTACTGAAGAAGCCTGCTGTGTCTGTGCACCTTCCACATGGCTTAACTTCCATCCCTTGCAGTCTGCTTATGGATTTTTCTTCCCAGCTCTTACTCTCACAGTACCAGCTTCCAAGTTTGTTCCAAGTGATACACTTTCCCACAGGGTGCGTTGGCAGTGATCATTACTGTAAAAGCTTCTTCACACTCCCTATTATTATTCCTATTTCTTTCTTTAACCACAACTTATCTTCTAAAGGGAAACAAAATGCTCTTTTGCATAGCAATGGGTCAAGCATTGYGTAGAAAAAAATTGGATGTTACAAGGCAGTGGTTATAACATAAAACATACGGACAAATGGATTCAGGTTAAGACAACCTGCATTACACTTTAAGTAGTGAATTTCCCTCCACAATGGAGCTCTTTTGATGTGCTTTTACGTGCTGTGCTTCTCTGTGTAGGATGATACAAAGTGCAGGATGGGCATACTTAACTTTTTATCTTATTTTATAGCTACAATAAATGAAATGTTAAATCATTGGAGATAAATGCTTGCTATCTTTTTTAAAGAGTCTGCAGCACTTAACTTTGGCTTGACAGTTCCCCAGGTGTAATCATGGCCGCAAAAGAAGGAGAAGCACAAAGAAAATGCATGAGTGGCATAAAGATTCTGTGATCTGAGATATTCATGCATAGCGGTTCCACTTATCAATAATAAGCCAGCTTGAATGTGGGGCAAGGGATGTATTAGATGACCTCTCTAACCAATTTTCTATTATTTTAAAACCTCACACTATCAAAATCTGTATTGTGCACAACAGGTCTGGATGTTTTATACACAAATATTTTGTCTGAAGGGTTTCTATGGTTCACTGTCGAGCTGAAGCTCTTCTTCTCCYGTCTTTACCAGACCTGGGCTCTTAAGAAAGAGCTTCAGCTGAGAAGAGGTCCAGAGAAACAATGGAGTATAACACAGTAGAATATTGAGAAAACCTCTCACTGTATTTCATTTCACTTCCAATTTTGGACAGTGTTCCCCTATGTTAAAATGGTMCTCTGGCTTAAACTAGCCCCAAATGTTTTAGGAAATCAAAGCACCAACATCATAACTAATGAGTCATGGTTACACATAAACTAGCTTATCATTGAACTAGTTTTAAGTTGAAAATTTTCATGGGAYAGAAGCATTTGCCATCAGAAGATAGGTATAAATAGGGTCTTTACAAATACCGCTTCCTTTGTGGTTTCACCCCTATTGTCTCACATGAGCAATGATGTTGTTTAGTGTCTAATTAGACATCCACTCACACCACCTTTTAGCATCAGAGTTGCAACACCTTGAGTTATTGAGTCTCCTTCAAAGAAAGATTGTGGAATCAAGGGCTGTCACAGCCCAGATCAATGCAAATTTATCCATATAGCCTAAGGAGGCAACGGTTCAGCCTTTAATTTGTGTCTCAGTCTTTTCCACGACTGGGTGCATTTCGAAGACAAACCACCGCACATATTTAGTGCCTTGATTTGTCCCTGTCCRACGAAACCTGCAGTGGCTCTTTAGTATTTCTACCAGCCCTGCTAGACAGGCCTGTCCCTTCCAGGGCAGCTGTGTTTGCCTCAGATTGCAGTGGTATTCATGATGCGTTCAGATTTGCTACAGCCAGTCCTAACTGGGAAGGATCAGCAAAGGAGAATCTCTTTTATTGCTGATAATTAGCGGCACGTGAAAGAGAAAAGCACATAAAATGGAGATAAAGGATAAAAATACAAGCAGCAATRAGCAAAGCACCTTCATGATTGAGAATATCATCCTAATGGTACTTTAAGTCTGATTTCTGGGCCTTGGCTTAGTAGGGGCAAAATGGCAGAACAATCATTTAAAGAAAAGCAGCCTGTGACTGATCTGGAGATCCATGCCCTGCAGTGCTCAGAGGTCTCAGCAGATCTTTGTTGAAGCCCACAGCACCCTACCACTCCTTCACACATGCTGAGGGCTGTGACACAAGAAGGAGGGATTTTTCTATATCTCCACGAGGGAATATGCTGCTGCCACTTCTCTCAGTGCCCATCCTTCCAGCTTTGGCTGCTGGAATGTTCATCTCCTCCCTTTTATCAAAAGTGASGTGAGTTGGGCATAGGAGAGAGCTGCAAAGTGATGCACATAGCTTTGGGAGTGTGCTGGGGGCATCGGCACAACCTGCTGTCTGTTTTGGTTCCTTGGTTGGGCGTGGCTGTTATCACCTGAGAGCTTAAACACTCTGCAAGGTCTATGGGAGATTCAGAGGAGGTGGACATCCCTAAAATTACTGCATGTACTCAGGAGCTCTGGGCTGTTATCATTAAATAGTGAAAATAAAGAGAAAAAAGTGGAAAGTTGTGAGCTCTGATTTTCAACATATGGAAAGTCACTCTATGTTAATATTCCCATCAGCATAATAACATATTGGCTCAGTGATGTTGCAGTGATTAGTTAATATCTGTGCAGCTCTTCAAATTTGCAAATCCTTATTCATCAGTCTGTTCCACCAGTTTTATGAGTTGGTGCTAAAAATCACTGCCAAATGCTATAAAAGTGATCGATATCACTATTAAAGCATCAATATTCTTCCTGCAATCACTCACAGAGGATGAATATCCAGAAAAATTTTAGGATCGAAATAGTTAATAGGGTGGATAAATTATTTAGAGATGCTGACAATGGTGTTCTCCTGTTAATTAATAAGATATATCTAGGGATTTCCAGTTGTCTCCCTGAGTAAGCTCCACTTTCAGCTGATGCTAAAAGCTTGCTGTGGAATGGTTGGTCTTTTGAAATGTGTCATTAAAATATTCCAGTTTTCACAGATGATTTGTATTTATCCTTTGGGAGAAAAATAGAAATGTATTCTTATGACTTTTTTTTTTTTTTAAGAAAGAAGCCTGAGGCTGTGAAAAGAAAGAAAAGAAGGATGAGGCAAATTCATATATTGTTCGATGTAAACCAGCTGTCCCCACTCCTCAGAACCCCAGCCTTCATATCTTTGAGGTGCTACTGCATCCAGGTCTGGATGACTTATCCAGGTTCTAGCTGGTGTTTGCAGGTCCATGACTACAGGCCACAGAAGAACTCGTGGTTGTGGAGAATGTTCTCAGCCCAGAGCAGAGCGCTCCTGCTCTGCCACAGGGTTGGTCGCTATGTTTTCTATTGAAATTCCTACTGTTTGAAAGGAGACCAAAGGCAGATGGATATGTCCATGTCACTAGCATTGGGACATGGACACGTCACACATCACCAAGTGACTTGTCCAGAGAATTGAGGAAGGAGAGCACTTGGAGTCTGCAGCATTTATTTTCTTCAGGCTTAATGAAGCCCTCTGCAACCAAAAAAAATCAATTCATTTGCTTATGAGACCTTGCCTCTGGAAGGATGGTGTGTAGGGACATAGATGGAGGAAATTTTACTCCTGCTAGAAACAAGCAGATCTATGGACAAAAAACTTAGTTTTGACTCTGACTCCTGCAATTTTAGCACACAGTTATGGGAGCCATGGAGAAGAAGGAGGAGAAAAAGATAGGCTTCTAATGCAAGCCTATACACAACAGCAACAAAGAAACAACTTCTCAAGAGGTGACCATGAGAAGACCTCACTAGCACTAATAACCACTGAAAGGGTTTGTTTATATTCTCCGTTTCATTTTACATCTAAGAGCCACGTGGTAAAAAAATAAACTATTTCGTGTGATTGCTTTATTCAGTGCATGCTCAACTTTTGAAATATTTTATTACTTTGTTGGGAAGTGATAACGCAGTCATTGATTAATGTGAATTCTTGCAAATAATATTTTTACAAAGGGAGAAAGCTTGTATAAGTTTCAAAGTGCTATGGAAAAGAATGTATTAAAAATATTTTCCCTTTATTTTAAGAGAAGCTATGGCAAGGGATATAATATATTACCCTGTAACTCTGAAAGTAATTTTCAACACACCACCTACACTAAATGTATTAATAACTTCCCTAAGGTGAGTGCCATGCAGAACACAGATAAATGTTATTGCTGTTTTCAATTTTTAAGGCTTTCTAGGCTTATTGCCTGAAATGTTTGCTTCTTATTTTTATGTCATTAATTTTGCATGTTTGTCACTGTCAGTATATACCAGGTTAAGACTCCAAAACATTCTGAAGAACTTCTAAAGAATAGAATAGAATTTTCTATTTGAAGTTTATTTGAATCTTCAAATAATACATGCTTTGTTTTTAAATTAAATCCGGATTGTCTTCTTTTGCTAGAGTAACCTTGCAAACCACAGAGCTAAAAAATAAAGAATTTATAACCTCAGTTAAATGTTTCTGACATTGAACACTGAAAATTATGTAATGTTCTTAAGACTTAAAATATGTTGTTTGTTTGCATTTTGAATAAATTAGAAAAATCACTGCTAATTTTCCTATTAGTAGATATTAATAGATAACTAAACGGCAAAAATTTCTAGTGTAGAAAAACTACCCGTCCTCATGATCCCATGGATCTTAAAACCAGAATTAGATTTCATCTTTGAATCTTCTCACTATTCTATGAATAAACTTCCCTACCTGGCCATTCTCATGATGACTCTTTCACTAGGAGAAACTCCCTTTCTGACTSACATGAATTCTTAGCTTTCTGGTAATGGCACTGAAGAATTTTTTTCCTTCTCTTTCTGTACATTCTGCACTGGAATTGGAAGTGGTCTGGTCCTTCACTTACTTCTCTGCTGCCTCAATTAATCCAGCCTTCTGGAAATCTTAACTTTCATCACTGAATCTCATCTAATCCTTAACCATCACGCTGTTGACCAGAGGCTCACTTCAGTGTGGAAGATACAATTTCCGTAGAAATTAATCTACAGTGCTTCAGTAGCACTTTTAGTGCGACTTAACTCTAGCAATACTTAATATGAATAAAAAAACCAAAAAACCGTTGTGTCCTGATCATATGATTTCTTGCCAAGATTTCTTTTGGATTGCCTTACCATCTTAGACCCTTTCACAACTACACAACATGAAAAACAAAAGAAAAACCATTGACTAATAGCACAAAGGATGGTATTTCTACTATGGTTTACACATTGCAAGTGAGGTCATGCTCTCTTCAAGAACTTGAAACACCTGCATGTTGCATAATAGCATGTGCAAGCTCAATCTCACATGGAAGAACAAGAAAAATGTATGCAAAAGTGGAACAGCACAGTGAAAAATGATCTAGTGGCTCACTAGATTAATGATGCTGATGTAACAGAAAACACTTCCCAGGCATTTGAGACTCCAGGACCCACTCCACTTCCACTGGTTGCGTGGACCAGCCTAACTTTCTTTGTAAGCCCATTCTCAAGAGTTCCAAAAATTCATCAGCTGAAGACCAGAGAATCAAAGTTGCTCAGTGGCAGCTTGGCAAAGGTTATAGAATAATACTTGATGCTAGGGCAAAATTGAGCTGATAAATGGAAGCACACAGACTAGAAGTATAGATGCAAGTTTGCTAAATCAGGTTTCTTCACCACAGTTTGAAACATTGTCAGGCTTGTTTTAGGTACCTTTCCTCCTGGTCAGACGAACTACTCTCACACAAGCCTGCAGTAGCAGAGGTCCATTTGCTCTCTCTGGTGAACACCTCTGAACTTTTCTTCAATAAGGCTTGCCTGTTTTCCTTGCCAAAACTCCTTCCTCTACACTCTAGTCTAGGATGACACATGATATCTACTGTTGCTCTTTGCCAGCTTCAGTTGCATCGCCGCTGGGAGCTGTAGCGTGCTGAGATTATTAATATAATAAATGATAGAATTACACAATGAAGGGCTTTAATCTCCCCTTTTGATCCCCTTCTCTCTACCCTGCCCTATGCCCCATCTTTACCCTCTATCATTTCAAACCTCTTAATGACTTCAAAGAGCTGCATAACAAGGTAGGGATTTTTTCCCTCATAGCATGTTACCCCTCTCTGCCCCAGATAAGAGGCCTCATTGGAGGTCTCTTTCAGTGCCATTTAGAAAATGTGTAAATAGACTCCTAATACCCTTCACTGAGAAGGTCAAAACAGCTCACACCACAGCAGATGAACTAAACTGCTAGAATCAGGCTCTCAGAAATCACCCAAATCTGAGACCACTTTCTATTGAATATTCAAAGGGACTTTATCTATGAAAGATTATCTTCCTTGACCCTCTGAGGCCTCTTCTGTATCCACTGTGCATTGCTCTAGCAAGCCATGTCAGCTTCAAAGAGTACATAATTCACACCCACCCAACACTGCCAGGGTGATGAAAATGGATCTGGGTGTAAATTAAAACAATGTCCCTTAGCTTCAGGTAATTTGGCACTAGAATTGCTTAAACCACTATTTGAACATTATTTAAACTTAATTTCATATTAAGTATAAAGAAATACAGAGTCTGATTCACTTCAGACTGGACGACACTATTTTCCTAGACATGTCCCCTGAGCCAGAGTTACAAAAAAATTAACACGTGCCCTCAGTTGAAGTATTTCAGCATCTAAGCCATATTTATTCTCTCTTGTACAATACATAATGTTCACTTTTAGTCACAGATATTCCCTTGATTTCAGAGGGCTTCAGTTGAATGGCTGAGGTGAGGTATAACAACTTGATGGGAGGTATTTGTTTGACAGTACTCTCCGTTAGACATGGACAGTCTGGCCCTTTGAAACATCTGGCTGGATTTGCAAAGGAGATGAATGTCCACGAGTCTACCTGAACACTGTACACAGATCCTCTGTAAAAATCAAACAATTAGTAGATATTTGACAACTCAAGAGCTGCAAGAAATTAGCGGGTACTGTATGCGCATACAGTTACAAGGAGAAAGCTCAAGAGCATAATTATTATTGATTATGACAACCAAAGAGCTGAAGTTAAATTTCACCTTGCACCTTGCTGAACTTTATTTTGCAAAACATATTCTCTGAAGGGCCTATTTTTTTTTAAATTCTTGCCAAATGTGAAAGTAGCCAGAATTGTCAGCTTTCAGAGCGAGAAGAAAATCTCTTCCATTCTTGTGGGTGTTTGAGGTAGAGATAGACAGTTATTGTTGCTCATATTTATCTTTAACCACGGCTGTGGGCATGAGAAGAGATGTAGCTCCTAATTTGTTTCTGTGCTGTGTCAATAAATATATTTTTAAATCATACCATTGGTACCCTTTTATTACTTTCTTGGAGTAATATAAGTCAGACCAAATAAAGAACAGCTAGTGTCTTGGACTATTTGTCCACAGAAAAAAAATAAAAACCATCAAGCGTTATGTGAGTTATCTGGCCATGTGATCTGGAAAACAGGGATGGCTTCTGCTCATGTCTTTGTCCCTTCTTTGACCCCCCTGCCAGACAGACTGAGGGAGTAAACAAATTTACTTCTTCTCAGCAAGAGCATCAGGGCAACCTAGAAGAGCATTGTTTTCCTCTCCTCCTATCAGAACAGTGTTAATTACAATTCTGGGGAATGAAAGGAAATTATGGCTCCTATCTTTGATGTCTGTGAAGAAGTCCCTGAGAGAGGATCAGGCCTGTGTCTACATGTGCAATCTAGCCTGATAAATATCAGAGGAGAACTCTTAGAGATGGATGCCAAAAGGGCAGTTTCAGAAAGCATAAGGAATTTTATTTAACATTTATGTACATTTAGATAGGAAGAATATTTTCAAAGGAATATACTGGAGTAAGGGATAAATTCTGACCTACATGCACAGTTTCATTTACTTTGAAGACAGTTGTATGCCCAAATTTCCCAAGGATTGGGTCTGGACATGTTCCAAGTGATAACTGTTTGTCAAAGCAAGAGGCCAGCGCTAGACTGAGTATTCTTGTCACTATTATCCAACCCCTCAAAGCCACTGGCATACATAGATAAGAAGCTGGTATGAATGAATCACTGAAGGAAAATTACAAGTCAAAGAAGAAATTGCATTTCAGAGTCGTTGACTTTCCTTCTGACTGAACGAAAACCACTACACCAGCAGGTGTGCCAGTAGCGTGGAAAATGCTGTTAATTTAGCAATTCCAATGTTTGCTTTGCAGAGAGGCCACGGGGCCTCCCATGCGTGGCTGAGCCTCCTCAGCTGCCCTTTGCTAAGCTTTGGTTTTGTTCTGTGCTGCAGGCAGGCTCTCTGCTTCCACAGTAACACAGCACCAGAGTCAGAATTAAACACTGACTTTTGCTGGATTAAAAGCAAGCATACAGAGGACACGGATTATACCACCCTCTGTAATCCTGCAGACAACCTGCCCTGGGTGGGAGAGGACTGCTGTTCAACACAGAAATTGCTCCAAGCAGTCACACACCTCAACGAGCACAGCAAAGGTGCAGTCCATGTGTTTGATACGATGGGTGATGCGAGCTGCTCATGCTGCTTCATTGCTGTGCTAGCAAGAGGAGAGGGTTCAGCCGCTTCGCCTGTTGCTGTTTCTGTTCAGATAAAGTCTCTGACTCCAGGTCTATCCTGTCATTATTTTTGCCCAGCTCCACCTCTTTTTTCTCAGCTAATCCAAACTATTGAAATGGTAAAGACGTATCACTGCTGGCAATAATTATCTCAGCTTGGTTTGGTTTTGGTTTGGAGTTTTTTGTTTCTTCTTTTCTTCCCCCTTAGGACCATCTGCTTGATTTTATTGTCCTCTAATAAAATTGAGTTTTAAAGAAATTGCAGGACCCCTGCATTCCCAGATAATTGTAATTTTCTTCAGATTAATAATCAGGTCCAGAGAGTACAATTAGGAATGAAAATTGTGGCAAAAGAAATATTCCTCATTTTGTAGGTTTTTTTAAGTAACTGAGAAGAAATAGGCAACATAATTATTAGAAAGCAGCTGGAGTATTGGTTTGGCCTATTTTGTTTTCTGCTTTGCAGCCACTACCACCAGGAAGCATTGCCTGTGCTGTGGGACTTGGAGTGGTATGGCACCATTCTCCTTGGTAATCTGGTCTTTTCTGTTCAAAACAGCTGTAGGATTTGTTTTGAATTGAATAGCTTATATTCTATGTTACAAGGTTGACATTGACCTAATTCAGCTCTCAGTTTAGGGATGTGGTAAATACAAGGAAGAGAAGTCTGAATCATCTGTAGGAGGTTACCTACTTGTTGCACATGTAGACACGAGGGACTGACTAGGAACAGGAAAATGATCTTTTAAATATATTTTTACAGGTATATTATACTTATTTTCAGGTGGTTTTGTTTGTATCATATACATGCATTGTATTGTAGTCTGCTTTGTTTGGATGATTGATTTTGTGGTTTTCAGCCACAGAGTCCCAATTAATTGAGATTTGCTCACTAAATTCACATCAGGAATATCTTGATATTTATCTGCTCAGATGCAGGTGGAGAATGAAATTCACTTGCCTGGGCAGAAAGCTTTCTTCATCTCTCCTCAGCTCTGCTTTTGATGCCCACCTGACCACAGCACTCTCACCCCACACATAAAACCTCCAGGATACCAGCAACAGGAGTTGCCATCACCCTTGTGACAGGAACCTCTCAGAATGCCTGTTTCTGGACTGGCTGCAAACACATGCCTCGGATTCACAACTAGGAGGGGCATCCTTGCCAAGACCAGCTTTTGGCTCCTTCCACCTGCTGCCCAGAGGTAGGCTGCAGAGGAAGGAATAAATAGCAAAAAGATCTGCTTCCCATCTGATATTTCCTGGCTGTAGCAGTTGCAGCACATTATATTCCAAAAGCTTTTCTAATTTAGACTCAATTTCTTTGTTATTGCAAGGGATGAAAAAGGACATCCATTTGCACTCGACTTACAGATTAGCTTTTTCTTCTCATATAGATAGCAATTGTTATTATTTTCTCCCAAAAATTGTGATTTTCTATGGGAGATGTTAACACAAACACTTCATTTTTTATGCTCGAGTCATATTTCTTTTTCAAATCTTATCTAGAAGTCAATGAACTTGAAGGACATACTCCAGTGGAGAATATAAGAATTCTCCCATGGCAGCTTTATTGTAATTATTGTAACTGCTAATTATTTGGGTGTTTTATTCTGATTAATATTATATTAATTTAAATTGTGCTGTTATATTTCATATCTTGAACATCAAATAAGAGAAACGACTTATTGAAACAGAATACCCACTTCTGTTATTTGAATTGTAAGCCATTTTTTAAGAAAAACACCCTGTTACCAGGCTATCTAGACTTTGATCTTTTCTGAAGTGTCCATTTCAGAACTTAGCGTGGGGTGAACAAGTAATCTATTCAATCAGACTGAATTATTCAATCAGACTCTAAATCTGCCCAAGGCAGCAGATTTAGAGTTGTTCAGTGCTTGCTTTAGGAATGACGTGGCTTCATGCTGTACTCAAGCCATCTAGCCAAGACTGAGGAAACTGGGTGAATTGGGCAGCTCTAGCAGCTCTCATTTTCACCCTGATCTGATGAACAGAAGAGGAAAAGGAGAAGCACATCCTGATATTCAATGGAATTTCTCACTGGCTAGGAGGTGTAAATCTGTTTTGTAGCTGAAAACATATGCTTTGTTGCTGTGCTTATCACTTTCTTGATATGGGTGAAAAATCAGATGAAGATGTTTTTTTCTGATATCAGTTTTAAGCTCATATGTTTCTCAGCTCTGTGTCTCCCACCAATTTCCTAAGATGAAACCTGATCAGCCTACATGAAATTTAACAAGAGCAAATGCCAGATTCTGCACCTGGGATAGATGCAATAGCAGGCATAAGTATAAATTAGGAGAGGAGTGCCTGGAGAACAGCCCTGCAGAAAAGAATCTGGGGATGCTGGTAGATGGCAAATTTAATTTGAGTTAGCAGTGAGCCCTGGCAGCCAAGAGGGCAAAGCTCATCTGGGGTGTCAGACCATATCATGCTTGTCAGTATTTCAGAGGCATTTGGACAATGCCCTTAAAAATATGCTTTAATTTTTGGTCAGCCCTGAAGTGGTCAGGCAGCTGGATGATCGTTGTAGGTCCCTTGTAATTGAAATATTCCATTCTATTCCATCCCATTCCATTTTACGTCCTGAGAGAGTTTTTATGGGCTACCTGACTGAGTCAAACTGTACTAAAAGGCATAAAGAGTCTCTCTATTAACTTTCAACTGGGCTTTATCAGAATACAAATAGAAAGAAAACAACAGCCTCTCACATGGTTTTCCTTTTTTAAAGTCACTACCATAACTTGTTACTTAATTTAACCTGTCACAATACACACTCATGTCATAAAATGCCCTTCGTTAGGTTCTTGTTCTGATCCAAAACCAGTTCAAAACTGGATGTCATGTAAAGAAAAGTAATTTATTCTACCATGTAATTCCTATGTTTATTTCTGCCAAAGGAAAGTCAAATTCAAATCTTATGGAAAAAATATTATATCACATATACACGAAAGAAAATTTTTCTTTTGCAAAGCTTAACATGAGCAGAAGTTTGTTCTGGACATAGAAAGTAAAGACTTACTTCAAGTTATATATTGGATTTTCTTTATTATTTTGTACCATCTAATTCAAAATTTAGTTCTTCCTGGGGCGGGGGGGGGGAAACGTCTGGACTATTTTATATGTGACTCCATCACACATGGATTAATTTGTTAGTTTGATCTAGATTATAGTTTATCCATGTTACCAGCTTTTTGTTAGAGACGTTTGTGCTTTCCCTGTCACAGTGACTTAAATATGTACCATACATTGCAACAGCACAGAGCACAAAATTCTTCACTGGTGATAAATGAAAAGAAAACTTTTTGTGTGGCCAATCAGAGCCATAAAGCAGCCTGACTAGCTCTGATTATCGCTCAGCTAGCTGACTGGCAAACAGCGTCTCCAAGAAAGAAAGGCTTTAAAAAAATAATGCAAGTGCAAGCAGATAAAAAAAATAATTCTTCCCAGTATCCCATGCACATTTTACTTTTATTACATATTTTGCACACACGTGAAGAAATAATTAAGCTTTTATTCATATATTAAAACTTACTTACTTACTTAGAGTCATGATATTACTTGCTAATAGTGTTATAATCTGTTTATATGCTGTAGATCTTTTGTTAGAAAATATGTACCAGATCTGAGGACTCCTGAAAAGAGTCCACATCTGCAGAATACTGGCAATGTTTCTTTACCGGAATATTTTTAATCAGTCATGTTTTCCATGCCTCATATTATGATTCTGTCATGCACACTTCACCAATTTTGAGCCTTAGGCCGGTGTGTGTGAGTTGGAGTTCTGTGAGGTGTGCATGAAATAACCTTTGAAAAAGGAAGATAAAAGGTATCAGCTTGCTTACTGGCATTGATACAGGGCACTGGGTGCCAAAACGGAGGTGAATCAAAATATGCATATACATGGCCTTGTCATACCTGCTATGGCACTGCTAAGCACTGTAAACTAGTTTGAGATCCCAAAATTATAATATCTGCATTTGATTTAATCATCTGCACTAGTCTGATTATTACCAAGTTGCAGTCTGGTTTCTCAGGAATCATGACTTCCTTCAAAAACTAGTGTATGACTAACACAGAAAGTAGGTTTCTGTTAGAAATTTAATTCCATGAACATTTAATTTTTCTTTGGAGTTTTAACAGGAAAAGGGAAAGGCACATTTCTCAAAGCAAACGCAAAGCCTTCAGAAAAGACTGATATTTTTTGCAATAGGTTGCATCTGTCGCTGGCTGGGGCAGGCACAGGAGTTGTGTATTTAAGAGCCTGAAGTGGGCTCCAGAAAGATTCGTGCAACATCTCAAAATAGTTCAATATGACCAGGGTGCTGAGGAGGTATCACAAACAGAGCACAGGAATCCAACCACTCCCTCACCCTCCTTCCCCCAAAATAAGGAACTGCTCTTATCCCTACCCAATATATTGGAGACTCTGTGAGAAAGACTGACGTAAACAAAAAGAATGTAGTGGTTCAGGAACAGTCCTCCAATATGTTTTTGAAAGTATTTATGGTGTTTAGGTCTTTTAAGTCAAGCGCCCATTTCCCTGATTAGGCTCTGAGAATCACAAAAGTTGCTCAAGCATCTTTGAAAGTCAGATATTAGCAAGCTGCAAGAGAGTGAAATTGAGGTTTGTGATGTCACGTAGTGGTAGCAAAACTCTCAAACAATGCTTTAGCTTATCTTCTTTGTTACCCTCACAAAAAGGAGAAGGAAGAAGAGAAAGAGAGAGAGAGAGAGAGAGAGAGAGAAAGAAAGAAAGAAAGAAAGAAAGAAAGAAAGAAAGAAAGAAAGAAAGAAAAGAGAGAGAGAAAGAAAGAAAGAAAGAAAGAGAGAAAGAGAGAGAAAGAAGGAAAGAGAAAGAAAGAGAAAGAAAGAAAGAAAGAAAGAAAGAAAGAAAGAAGAGAAAGAAAGAAAGAAAAAGAAAGAGGAAAGAAAGAAAGAAAGAAAGAAAGAAAGAAAGAAAGAAAGAAAGAAAGAAAAAGAAAGAAAGAAAAAGAAAGAAAGAAAAAAGAAAGAAAGAGAAAAAGAAAGAAAGATTGTTGAGGAAGCATTGCACAATCTTTCCCTTTTTTGAACTTCCTTGATGTTTTATGGGGAGACTCTTTATATTCAGTAACATTCAGAAGCTCTCAAGAGACAAAGAATTCAACAGCTTTGATTTAGATTTTACATGAAGCATGTCTGTTTATCAGTACAAAGGGGAAGGAATCAGCTCCTTACAGCAACACAGTACTCGATTAAAAAAGAACACAGTAATACTCCAGCCTGAGACACACTGATGAATAATGAAAAAGCAAATGAAATACAGATCCAAGAAAGACAGCATTTTCACACTGGGTTAGCTATATGGGATTGCCAATAATCCAGGAAGTGTTAAGGAAAATCGATGCTAAATGCCAAATTACACAGAAATTCCATGGCTTCTGCTCTTCGTTCTTGTCCACTGCAGTAAAACAATCAGATATGGCAATACATAACCCTATTAACCACGCCAGAGGAACTGCGTGCTCAATTATGTGCAGTGAGATTTCTTTTAATGAGGTGTTTCCCCTTTTTGTCTATTAAATGTTTACAGCCTCTTAAAGATGTGAAGTCAGTAACAAGGGACATTAGTAGAAAAAATTATTCTCTTGTCCAATGCCTTGCCTAATAAAAGAGGCATAAAACACTGAGATGTGACTTCAGAAGTTAGAGGGGAAAATATGGCTCCATTTCTGCTGTACTTCTTTCTCCCAACACTATCCAGGGCTGGCTGCAGCCAGTAGGGGTTGCACACTATTTCATGGCTCACGTTGGCATGGATAGTGGCATGCCTGCACTAGAACTTGTTAAAGGGCAGATAAAGCTGCAACAATTCAGATTAGCAGTTCAGGGACTGCACCTCTGAGATCTGCAAGAGCCAAACACTCAGCTCCATCTATTCATGTTGCCCATATTGTCCAATACTTTCATCTTCTTTGTACCAAACCATTTCAGATCTGCTGAGTAGGACTGATCCTCATCCTTTAGGGAAACAACACCTTTCTGTCTCAAAATGGCTGTACTCTGCCTAGGTTCCTCCTCTGGATTGTGGTCACGTCTAAGAGCTGTTTTTCATTTAAATTTAATGACAGGTGCTAAAGCTGCATTTGCCTCAGTGAAAGAAGCTCACACGCTCTCATGTGCTTGATTCTTCAGCAGCTGTCAACAGTGGAGAAGTCTCAGTGGGGATGTCAGAAGTATGAGGAAGATGTTTCAGCTATTAAGGTCTGATTCATGTCATTGGCTGACTGAGAAGATCCTGAAGCCTGTATTTGTAAAATCCAATAAATAAAAAATATTCAACTAAAGAAAGGGAGAGGAGCTCCACAGAAATGTAGTATATGCATGATACATTTTGAAATTAAACAAAACCTGTATGAGAGACAGGAACACTAAGCTGAGAGCATGCTATTTTTTTGTTTTACTTTATTGCTGTGAGCAAGAAATCCCACTGGAGTATTGAACTCCATAAAAAAAAGGTTTCTGAAAAAATCCTAGAAGACTGTTCAGTGAATATATCAAGACTAATTATTTCTAATTAGGCAGCTACACAAGAGCACGAGATTGTGTAAAACACAGCTAGAGAACCATGTTGCTCTGATGTATGGACTGTAAGCATACAAGATGAGAAAGTGTTCAAACTTAATAGGAGCTAGGTTGAGAAATTAAGGCTACAGTCAAATACTTAAGATAAACCAGATGTAACCAGTACAAAATGTGTAGCTGAAGGGGAGTTGGGGAGTCAATTAACCATATAAGATGTAAATTGTACAGTTAAGGGTAGCAAATATTCCAAATACAGTTACATTTGCAACAAAATTAGAATCAGTTGGAAAAAATTACTAGAAGCATATTGCATATTTCTGAGGAGACCAGGCAGAAAATGGGAAGAGGAGCAATGAAAAAGTGTGTGCAGATATGGCAGAAAATGGACAATAAGGTGTAAAATCAAACAGACCACAAAAGAGGGTGGACTTTCTGATGGCAGGGGTGCAAACACCTACAGCCAGCAGTTCTGTGGGCCTGCAGACCCAAGCCCAGTGGGGTGGCAGTGGCAACCCCAAGGGACAGCCCCCTGAACTTCCCATCAGGTTCTGTGACTGGAAGGTTTGCTGTTGGAGGGTGGAGCAAAGATGGACAGAATTGCATTCTAACACTAAGTAAATTGAGGAGGAACGGGTGGTGGAATTGTATTTTAACAGCAGCTGTGTGCTATTAAAATTATTTAAGAGTGATAAATGAAAGTTTCATAATTGTGTACAATAATGTGCAAAATGACACAATTGCAAATTGTTAACAGCAGTGTGTCCATTATTTGAATACGTTATCGGCTTTTTGATTTTTTACTTTCTTAGCAGTTTGCCACTAAATCAATAAACATTATTGACTCTTGCACCGATTGTGTTTCAGTGCAGCATTCTGCAGGGGGAGTGTTGGGCTGTGAGGTACCAGTTACCCCGTTATTATCATTTGCACAGAGGAATCCTCCTTTTTAAAAGTGGAAATGAGCAGCCTTTCACACAATCTCACACTATTCCTACACTTCAGCTCCAAATTCAGGTGTCTCTTGTGCATCTTAACTCCAGGGAGGAGAAACCTGGTTTCAGCATTCAATATAATTGCAGGAGACCTGCTTTATCTCACTCCCTGGTACCAGCCTGCTGTGACTAAACCAAAAGTTTTGCAGCACTCAATGTGGACTCGCTCTCTCTTCAGATATATGTGGTGTGTGACACTCTAGTGAGCACATCTTATGAGCTGCTGACAGGAAGAAATCTACCTCCATGGACCTGTTGAATAGTTTTGAATTAGTATGTTTATTTAAACAGATTGTAAATTCAAAACAGCAGATAAATTTAAACAAAAAGTTCGTCACAATGTTATTTCCACTTTGTATTTGCTCAGATGTTTGATTTCACAATGGCACAGGTACTTCTACAAACTTATTTTTAAAGACATCTTTCCAGAGAAATGAGTAATCTTCATTTTCAATAGACTTATCTCAAAAGTCAGCAAAGATGGGGGAAAAAACGGTGTATTTCTATTATTTTTCTGTGGACATTTTCTGTGTGGGTTCTGTCATTTTGAAAGAGGAGAAAAAATTGGTCCAACTTTACTCATTCTAATTTTGGCAAATTCTAAGTTATAGTTAGTAATTGTAGGAACTATCACTCAAAACTAAGATGGACATTTCATCATTTATTTTTCTCGCTGAATATTTTTAAAGATATATGGTAATGATGGGCTTGAGCATCACCTCAGTTATAATCAGAATAAAAAGTTCTTCAAAGTTAGTGAAAGCAAGAACTTACTGCAGAGAATTGTGAGTAATAGCATGTAAATTATTATTTAGTTAGTTTCTGGAAAAAGATTAAAACATTCTAAGATCCACAGAATTGTATGGCTTTTAAAAAATAGCGTCCTTAGACACCGGAGTTATTTTGTTACCACATGATTTTAATTTCACTTGTATTTTCGGCTAGGTCATTGAAGTAGATTATAGGAAGTTTCATAATGCTTGTATTGCTTGGCAAAAACACATCTCCCTGAAAGTACATCTGCAATTCTGCCTTTCAAAATTTCATCAGTCTCCAAGAGCAAATGCGCAAACAAGGAGAAAATGGTTTTAAAAGCCTGTGAAGGCATTAGTTCCAGTGTTTCTGCAATTAAAATGGAAAGACTTCTGTCTGGTTATTGCCATTACGATTTTCACAGACTTTCTATGATTTTCTAGACATCTTTTTTCTTTGGATCCAGCCCAACCCATCATACAGTTTGATATCCACACTGCAAGTAAATGTATGTCTCTATATTATCAGAAATAAATATTCCAAGATATATGTTTAGTGTTAAAAACGTCACCTTAAGTCCTCATTAAAAAAAAAAAAGAAAAATCAATCCTTTCAGAATAAATGTTTAAATAATTTCTTGTATTTATTCAATACCTCCTCACACGTACATCAGATAGAGACTGACCAAAATTATTTTCACTTCTAGAACTCTGTGGCAGTGAAACCCTAACACATGAGTTTCTGGAGATATTAAGAGAGAATGGGGCACTGACTAAAGGTGAAAAAAGCATTTCCTTTCCCATTCAAAGTCTAGGTGTTTTTATCAAATTAAAGGAATACTTCACATAATTATCTCATGCTTCATTTTATCACAAAATCCTTTTATCTCCTGCTTTTAAGCCACTTCTGGTTTCTCTTTTTTTATTTCCCCCCCCCACTACCTCTTTAAGTTGTGACTTAGATTTTCTCTTTCTGACTTATCATGCTTGTTTTCCCTCCTTCTTTGGCCCATTTTTGATCTGTTAGTTAAGGATCTGTATTCTGAGCCTTTGGTTTACAGTTCTGGTGGAATTTTTGCTGTTGTGTAAATCTGAGTGCTCTGATAAACGTGTAGCAATTCATATTGCTCTTCCTACTGTTGCTGTGCTTTCCTGATAATGAAAAAAATCACTTTTGAAGCCCTTGAAGCCCCACTTATCATTTGCTAATGGGTACTTCACAAATGAGAATTGGAAGATTTGTCAGTGTTGGAGCATAAAATGAAATATTTTATTCAGGTAATTCAAATATTCCCACAACACCTTTTAATATTGCTGTTGCTGATAATGGAAAGAAACCAAATATAATTCAGAGGTTTTTTGCTTACTCTAGAGCTGGGCTTTCTTGTCAGAGGGATTGTGATTATGACTAGTCTTCTGAAATTTAAGAAGAGTTCTTTGAAATTTTCTAAATGGAAAATATCTGCATCTATGAGTACCTAAACTTGAGCAGGATACAGCCCTCTTCTGAAGACCTGAAATTTGTCGTAATTTTAATGTCCTCTGTCAGGAAGTTTGGTTTAGCTATTTGCCAAGTGGAAGTCAGACAAGTAGCACAACATGACCTCATCCTGTTGGAAAACTTTGTCAGTTTAGAAAGACTCACCCTAGAAAAGTAATTTAAATTTGCAATAGGGAAGTGCTGTGTTACATGGGCCTGCAGAAAGCGGGACCTCTTTTCTGCAAGAAATTGACAAGATTTCTTTCACTGATCAATTCATGCCAGGTCTTTTCCACCACGTTTTCTTCTGTCTACAGTTAAAATTTTTTAGCTCATATCCAGACAATTGATGTAAGTTTCCAAGGAATTCATTTGTCTGTGTTTGCTGCCATCAGTTTCTTTACCTGCTTTTTCATTAAACAAAAGTTAGCCTCCTCTCCATAAGTTATTTCACTTGCAAGTAGCTTGACTGCATGGCAACTAATTTTAAAATTGTATCTAAAACAGTCACTAAAACCTAAACTTATCAAAGCATTCCTGTTTCTACTGTTTCAATCACTTCTAAATTTTCCAGATAATTTCATTTCTTTCACACTGCCTTATTCTGACTGATCAGCAATCCTTCTATCATATTGTGTCCTCTGTTTAAATCCTGGTGCAAAAAAATCTTCCACTGAACTCAGTTCTTCGGAGCAATATTCGCATTTTTTCACTCCCTGTGCTATTGGTTATACAGTTACCTGTTGTCAGCTCCCCAGCTTTGTCAGTCTAAAATATTCCCATACACATTCTGAGATTCACTGTTAATTTACTGGTGCCACCTTGTCCTTCTCCAATATCAGATTTCTCCAACATTGCATCTGACAAAAAGCTTCTGACACACCTGACAACACTCTTCAACAACTTGTGTGTCTGCTCTTGTTATAGAAATGCTCGCAATCACAAAAAAACCCCCAACCATATTGACTCTTCTATTCATGAAAGTACAGTTCTAGACTCCCTTTAAAGTTCCTGACTAAAAGTATTATTAATGTGGCTGGAAACAGCAACAATTTTGACTCAAATAGCCAATCAAGAAGTGCAAATAATAAGCAATGAATAATCACTAGTCAAAGTAAACAGTAGATGAACAATTGAAGGTTGAAATGTGTTATACAAACTGTCGGCTGAGTTATTACCAATGACAAATTCTTCATCAAAATAGAAAACAGGAATTCATAGAAAGAACTAACTGCATCAAATAAATTATTCCTAGGAAATAGTTCAGCTGTGAAATTTACTGTTGACTAATGATTTATAATGCCTGTGGAAATAATCTGAACTACTCACACACACTTGGATTCATTGGAAAAAACCTAAAAAACAGAAAATGAATGTAATACCACGCCTGATATCCTAGTGAACTTGCTTCTCAGTGTAGAGCATAAGTAGTAAATAAAATTGTTAGGATGAATCAAATGTAAATGGAGTTGTTAGGATGCATAAAGAGTAAATAGGAAATGAATACTGAGGAGTTCATAACATCACTGTGTAAATTACTTATGAGATATCACTTGACATTTTTCATTCAGTTCCATCGTATCTCAGAAAAGATATTACTGAAGGTGAAGGGTGGAATGAAGATTGACAAAGTATTATGCATAATACGTAATGAAAAGACAGTGATTTCCACAGAAGGAGAGGTTTGAAAGATTGAGTCTCCTCAGTTTAGTAAAGACATGACTGAAAGTGGGCATTTCAGGAAACTACCAGAAGTTTCTAGTGAACATACAGAGAATATAAAATGGATATCCAGCACCTACTCTCCTCATATATCAAGAGGAAAGAGAAGGAGTTCAATAAAACAATATACAAGCTGAAGCTGATCAATAAAAATACTTTTTACATAGCTATGGCTGAGGTACAGAGCCCACTGACACAAAATAATTACAAGAATAAACTCAGCAGTGTTTATAAAAGGCAATTGACCTTATATTGATGTATGGGCTAGAGAAATATAGGAGGCATATAATCCTCAACCCTCAGCATATATACCAAGTACCAGTTGAGAAGTAAGAGTGAGACATCACCCAAAATGACCAGTGATTAATTCTCCAGTAACTCAATCTCTTCTGTGCTCTCCTAGAATGGAAAAGAATTCGACTTCCACTCTTGCTCTGTCTACCTGGCTCTAGGGAGACAATCCAGAACCAAAACACGTGAGTAACTGCATACAAGAAGGAAAGCAAGGGCTCAGGAGGAGGTTGATTTCAATGAATCTCCTTCTATCTGATGGCAAGCTATACACATTGATATACAGGCCCTGGGAAAACCAATTTTCTTTTACCAAAAAGAAAACCAAATCATGCCTACAACAAAAGTCCATATTATATAATTTGAATCTAGCTAATGGTTTCAGACATTTTTAGTCATCTCTATTATACACAACTGCAGAACAAAAGTGCAGGACAAGACTAGTTTGTCTTTAGCAACAAAGCTTTTTATATAAGGGACAAAATATTTGTTGCCTTTAATAAGTAACCTCAGATTTGATACATTCTCCTTGAAAAGGCATGGGTGGGATGCCTAATGCTCACAGTTTTTCCAATTTATGTCTTTTGCATATATTTTCTGAATTATCTAGTTCTTTTTATATTAGCACAATGACAATCTTCCCACTATATCCATTTCTTTGACAGGAGGAAAATTTTGATTTGACTTTGAAAGACAATCACTTTCATTTCTTCCATTTTTTCCCCCCTTATGGTTACTTGTCTTTATTCCAGAATTGCTTCTAACATGAAAATATCTATTGCCAGTTGTATAATCTCCAGGTGATGGTTTAGCTGTGATTCATAGATAGATATTACCAGATAGATTATTACATGTAATATGAAGCTAATATGAATATATTTTGATTTAATTTAATGGATATCTAATATTTAGAAAAATTGTATTCCCTGAAGAAGGTGGCAGCATTCCTTTGCATGAACACACACAGACATCCCTTCTGAACTTGACCCAAGACTGTCGATGTCTATGTAAACATTTCAATTTAATAGAGCAAGCCCTGTCTGTGTCATGGTCCTGCTGCCTAAAGAAATAATGCTTCAAAGACTGAGAGGTGTCAGAGCCCAAGTTTTAGCTCACTCTCTTGCAGGGAAGTCACAGACCCTCTTCTTAGCTCCATGTCTGAGGGAACTGAACCCATTTGGCCTTTTCCTCACAAGGCTGAATTCTCGTATTAAAACAGCAGTGCTGTAAATTGGTAAGGCAGTTTTTCAAAATGCAGTGTTTATGGCCCTCTCAACATACCTGAAAATTGTGGAGTCTGATGTTGCCTAGTTAACTGCTGGCCTATACAGCTATAAAAGGTCTCTATGTCCACTGGCCTGTTATATTTTTTTCAAATAAACAAATAATGGGAGAACTGAGCCCCAGTCTTTTATTTCAAACAACATCTAACACACCGGGGAAAATAGATACATATATATTGGCATACAAAATGCATATTCATCTATAAACAAAGGTTTATTTCTAAGATTTCTTTCTCTTTTTAAAAAATGAAAAAATACACAGCACCAGTATTCAAATTCAAAATGAAACTTCTGGGTTCAGGATGAAGAAAGGCTTTCGTGTTCATATTTCTAAGTGTAAAACCAAATTTTTCTTTTTTTTTTTTTTTTTTTACTACAGATTAATAACACATTTGAGGTTAATTTGAAACAAGTCTTCTTTTCTCCTCATTTTTCAGATTTGACAGTAAACTGAAAAAACCAGTGATTTACACAGCTCTCCTCCATGACCTAGAGTTCTGTGATTCATCACTCCTCGCTCAAGTTTCATTAGCTGTTGTCTAAATGCTCATTATCTTTTGGAGGTACATATTTTATTCTTGGCTTCATCTTCCTTGAGGAAAGAAATTATTTGCTCATTTATAGCATAACCAACAATTGTATTAACTAGCCTTGCTGCATATATACCTGGAGCAAATCTTTCAAGAACTAAGTAAACATGAAGGCAGAAAATAAATTATTCAGTGGTCAAAAGTCTTAGGATTTCTTTCTTCTCATTTAAAATAATTTCTTCAATTATCAATACTATGATCAGACGTTCAATGTAGTAAAATCTGCAAATTTTGAATACATTCATTATTTCATATCTTACAAAAATAAAACAAAATCCCACGGCTACAACTTTCAATAGAGCTAATTGGTTATGTTTGTTATTCTCTGTAGTCCAGAAACCTTTATTTTTATTACAAATATTATTTTGGTCAATAATTTCCCTCTGACATTGAGTGATTCTTAATAGCTAATATTTTGAGATTGTTATTACTATCAGCCTGAGATATTCCAGTGTGAGGGAGTAGAAATTCTGTGCATTTTGCCTTGAAAATTCCCCTGAAATCCAGCTTTGGAATGAAAGAGAAAGAAGCAGATTTTGAAGCCTGTAGGTGTTGAGGAGGAAGCTGGAGGGAGGGTCATAACCAAACTTTTGCTCTGCTTTGTGCTTTTCCTCACCAGAATTCCTGCTCCTGCACAGCTCCTGCATAGCAGAGCTCCAAGCGTGCCCATTTTGCAAAGGAATTCCCTGAGAGGAGAGGACAAAATTTAAGGAGACAGCAACTTGGACATCTTCAGACCTTTACTTTTAAAGCAAGTTAAAGAAGAAAGATAAAGGTCCCTAAATGGTATTCACAGTGACATGGCACTAGGGGTGGGGAGAAACTCTACCATAAAATCATTTCCCTCACAATCATAAGACAAATGGAGCAGGTTATGAAGAGCATCAGTTCCACTTTTCTCCATGCACTGTAAGCCACTGGTTGCTTATTAGCACAGGGTAACAAACTGAGTGTTGTAGTGGCACCTCTTAACTTCCTTCTGTTCTTTGGAATGTTAATTCTTCACCTTACATGTGTCCAATGTGGTCCTTTTTTGTTTTACTAAACAAAGCTCCCTTATGTCCTGCACAAAACATAAGTTATTATATATATTTTATTTTAACTCATTCTTTCAGATCTCTCCTAAACTCCCTCAGTGATATTGCCAGATGTGCTGTAAGACCATAGGCTAATTTCCCCATAGCTATGATATATCTTTCATGAACGTACATTATTAACTAGATTGTGAAATGTGCTTCAGACAGCCTTCTAATGTTGTGAACAAGTAAAGTTCATGGTTCTGTCTCGCCCCATAAGGTAGGTCAGGTCTGAGAAATACTCTAACAGAGCTTCTCAAAGTGCCTTTGTCAGCCATCCAGGTACCACAGAAAGTTTTACTGACCCCATAGATGGTGAGAATTTTTTCTGTGTATAAAAGGTGTCAAGACAAGCCAGCACAGGAACCACCTCTCACAGAAGACAAGATATCAGTCGGGGAAAGAACTGTAAAAACCCAGTAATTCTGTTGCTGAGTCCCAGGCCGTGGAAATACAGCTAGAAAGCAGAAGTGAGAGCACTGCTAAACTTGTGTCAGAAGTGGACGTGGTAACATTGCTAGGCCACAAACCATGGCAGGCAGCGTGGCCTACCACAAAATAGCTGGCATAAGGGAGAGGCGTGTTTGGTATGTACCTGCATCGGTTAGTGCTAGCTTTTAGTTTTGCAATATTATTAAGAAACACAGATGTGGCTGTTATAGTGATTACTGCTTCTATAAGGATTTATTTTTAGTTACTGCTGAAAAGGTATAAATACTTAGCTCTGTATCAATAGAAACGGCTTAATGCATCCAAGCAATCTGCCCCATCTCTTCCATCGCCAACCGCCACTTGACACCAGGCGAGCTCCCAGAATTTTCAAAGCCATGCAGAATGTTCGTGGCAGAATTAGAAGCAGTTTATCCCTTCAACAGTGGGATATTTTGGATGCCTTGGGACTCTTCATGTCTGTGGTAGATTGACCTAAATTGACAGACAGGCTGTTAAACCAATTACGCTTCTCTCAATTTCACATATTTAAACTGCGTGGAAAGGCGGGATTTGGGGGTTTTTCCGTTCCAGCTCCGTGCTAGGACAGGACGGAGTGGGGGGCCTCAGAGCCCAGGGCCCCGCCGGGCCAGGCCGGGCGCCCCTGCCCCTCCTGCCCTCCCCCACTCCCAACGCCGCAGCACGGATCCTGGGTCCCTGGAAGGGGGAACTATGAAGCCGTCCGACACAGTTTTCTTAAGAAGCTGGCGGGAGCTTCCAGCCTACAGCCAGCATACTTCACGCCGAACTGAAGCGAATACCGTGCAGTCAGCGGCGCAGGGAGAGCAGGGGGCTCTCCTCACCGTGGACTCTGAATGGTAATATGGCAACTTCAGAGGCAGAGAGAGAAAGAGAAAGTTGGTCACGTGGGACGAAGCTCCAGAGCCTCTAAAGATGGCTTCAGAAGAGGACGGAGGGCGGTGCCGCGCTTCCCGCGCGCAGCTTAAAATACTTCTTGCAATGCTGTGGTAAAGACTGTAATATCATAACTGCCTCTTTAATCCATTTAAAGTACATGGGGGGATGGACAGTTCACATGTGGCTTGCAAAAGTTAAGAAGAGTGCCTGTGCCAGTTTTTAAAAGCCGAGAGAAAGAGGGTTTTTTTTAAAGACTGGAGTTGAAAAAAACCTTTGCATTTAAGCCAAAATAATTCATCCTTAAAAAGATTAATAACCCCATGTAATGGTCCATGTCTTGCAGTGTAACAAAACTGTGAGTTTTCATGGAAGAGATGTTAAAACCACAGCAGTTTTTTTCTTTTTTTTCCTCTTTTCTTTCAAGTCTGTTAATAAACTTCTTTATATTCTGTAAGTTTTGTGCCTGCTTTGTTTTTCTCCTAATTTTTATCTCACACAAAAGAAATCAGTAAGTAATCTATATTTTCAAATGTAAACCACTACAATGTCAAAATCCTTTTCATCAGAGAAAAAGACTAAAAGCTGTGCACAATTTGCTGTTTGTCTGATTGATCATCATCAAAAAAAGCTCTGTGTATTACTAGGTTCAGTGCTCAGTGCTCAGTTCATTGAGATTGCTCATGTGGATGAAGGCACTTTAAATTGCTCCTCTTTCCTTGCCTGTCTGAATGTTTTCCATGTGCTGTGGGACACAGAGGAGGGAAAGGAAGAACAGCAAGGGGGGATCACAATTTCCAGCTGTTTCCTTCCTATACCATTAACAAAACAAGATTCTGTTGCAATTATAGCTTATTATATAACTTGGAAACAGAGGATACCCTCAAATTTTAGTTTAAGGTGTTTATTTACTTATTTTATATTTCAAGCTCCCAAATACTGTGAGTTTTTGTGGAGCAAAGACAGAGCTCAGCACTGGCTTTGGTTCACAGAGGACCCTGTCACGTACCACACATGGTACTTGCCAGCCCAAGGACTCCTCTACCACCACAGCAAAAAGCATCTCCAAGAGAGTGGGGAAAAGATACAGTGAGATACAAGAGTATATGGTTCCTGCTCCTACAAACTCCCACATTGCTGTCTTTGCTGCAGCTACAGTTTTTTCCTGTCCACAAAACTTGCTCCCTCACTTGTGCCTGGCTGATACCTGTCATTTATATTACAGGAAAGTTAACGGCACACAATATTGACTCCTTGTCCCTCAGCAACATTCAAGAGCGATTTATAAACGCTCACTAATGCTGTCCCAGTTCTAACTTCATTGTTTCATGTGTACAGCTATATCTTTGCTTTACTATTTTCTGTGTCTTCATCCATGCCTGTCCTCCATTGCAGATGCTGTTTGTACTCAGGAAGGCAGAATATTCTACATGTCTCTGCAAGGTGTGTTGTTTCCAAGTCCCATCCCACTGCGGTGCCCTGCAGCTTAATCCTAACCTGGCAGAAAAATTTCCTTTACCTGTAGAGACATCCTTACTTGCTGAGCCAGTTGATGGGTACGAAAGTAAAATAATCTCCTAAAGAAATCATGGGCCACTGCACAGGCATAATGTGGGTATTACCAGCCCAGGGGCTGATATTGCTGCATGGAAAATCAACTCATCTGCACAGTCCATTGCATGTGCCTGAGAAGCACAGAAAAGTCAAGCTGCTTGATTCCCCTTTTTCTGACACTCTGTGGCTTGTGCACTTCATTCCACAGGGGGGATTCCCGGGGCAGGTTGGAGGATATGGGATTATGATCGTCTTGGACCTCTTGTGAGGACAAGGTACCATACAACTGCAAAATCTGACAGTTTAGCATAGACTTACTTAGTTCCTGCTAAAAGACTTGACAGAATGAGACAGGCACATGGCATTCAGAGCAGCATTGATTGCAATTTTACTACATCCTTCTGTCTAGAGGCATCAGTCACTTTCACAAGACATCATCACCCAAAGCCCATGGTTCCTGCTGCTCAGCAGTGTTGTGCCCCGAGTGGTGACACCCCAAGCTCTGTTACTGCAGCCCATGACATGATCACAGCCACTTACCCCTCATCAGTGCCTCTGCATCCATGTGAGGTATTGTGCCCATAATCGCTTTCAAATAATAATATCTGACAGGCCAGGCACTGCCAGCTAGTTACGGACACCCTGAGCAAGTTACAGGTCACAGGGCTGAAACCCAGATGGCTTCAGCCACTCAGAAATCACACTGATTCACGGCCTCAAGCAGCCTACAGTGAGATGGGGATGGAGACTGCAGATAAAAACAAGGAAGCTAATCCAACATGAACACTTCCTGCCCATTATAGCAATGGGTTTCACTGCGGCTGGCAGCTCAGCTGAAAGCTGAGTTGTGTTGCTCCCCACAGCACTGAGGCTGAAGTGGCTGCAGGAGATGAGACTCATTCAGATTGAGACTCACCTCTGCTGTGGTATTTGCCTTCCTCTTTCAGATGCTACAGTATTTATGTTCACTTTGACTTGCTGCAAAAAATCCTGTCTCTCAAATATGTACTGCCCTGGTTATGCTGAACCACTGGTTGCTTAACCTGGAACTCACAGGAAAGGAAGGGTGATTTTATGCTCCACACATGAAAGTGTAATGTTTTGGAACATAATTCTGAATACTTAGCATGAGAAACTTTAAAAAAGGAAGATTCTCAGTCCCTTCTGAAAAATTGCAAACTATTTTAAAAGTGAATTCAAGCTACCTGCCCCAGAAATAGAGACACCTGAAATCCCTCCAGACACCATCATTAAGTCCCTGAATATATCAAATGCATGTTTTGTTTGGCAGTAATGTTGGTGGGGATTAAGAAAACTATTAAGAAGAGGATTGGAAAAATCCCTTTTTAACATAATGACAACAAACATTTACATAATCAGTGGAAAGGAGAATAAGAAACTGTCTTCAAGCTTTACCAAGACAGCAAGTTAACTGGTGTTTTTTGTATGATGGCATAGCAGCAGTGCAAAATGGTCTCACCATAATTAAGTACTCTATAATTTGCATGTCTTAAGGCTTGTCCAGCATAAGTTATGGAAAAGTAGGGATATAACATCTTCAGATGCCAGACAGGGGTTTGTGGTAGTGAAGTTTTCATGGGACGAGAGATGCCTCCCCACACCAGGCAGTGAAGGGCGCTGGCCCTGGTTCCTCCTGTGGCAGGGTCTGACCAAGAGCTTTCTGCTGGCCACAAACCACTTGAGAAGATCTCAGCCCTTTGAAAGCCCTTTGAATTAAGAGAGCCTTAGTGCTGCCTTTGTCTGAAGATACCTGGCACAATTTTGTGACTTACAGCCTCTCCTAACATGCCTGTGATAGGACTGCTTGTGTTCACAGCCCCTGCAGACAGGACACGCCATCCTTGGCAGCCTGGAGCAGCACCTGGGTGACAGTGTGAGCCCCTGAGCTGCAGCTTCAGCCCAACCAGGCTGAAGGACATGACTGATCAGTGCAAGCATTTTAACAGAAATATGGGTAGTTTTTGCAGAGATATTCTGAGAAATTTCTTCTCTTTACTGAAGGACTCAGGGTTGGTGAAAACCCACCTCTTTCCCAGGTGCAGTCACCAGGGTTTCATTCTACACAGTTGTTTTTTGGGTACAACAAAGTGATGTATTTGGAGTCTGGAAAAGATTGTTTCCCTACCTTATCAGCACAAGCTCATGCTGATGAAGCTACTCAACACGGCAAACTGCTTGTGTGATCCTTTTTACCACTTCCCCACCCTCCTAGAAGAGTCCTCCAGCTCTTAGCACCAGTCATAGCTGTGAATTCGCCTTAGGTCCCACAGCCACGTTCTCACACACCTGCGTATTCCCCTAGGATCCCACGGGTAACGGGGCACACATATGCACCCTTTGCACACACAGCTTTCCATTCGGGATCAGATCACGGCTGCATTCATCTTGCTCTTTGACAAAAGTCACTTGCACCTGCAGTGTTTCTATTTAGGTATATACGGCACATAAATAAATTACCCTGTACCCTTCGTGCTGACCCTTTTATAAATTTTCATTTGAAGTAAAGCATAAAAACTAGTGGTAAAGCAAAACTCAGAAATACGGTCAAAATGGAGTTTCAAAATATATCTTGACACATGTGCAATGTGCATGTGCAATGATTATTGGTTTCCCATGTAATGAAACTACATTTCATCTTTTCCCTATCTTCTGGGTAGGTTTTGTGCAATTCACAACGGAACCACTTGGAAGCAAGCAGATTTTCCCTTTTCAGATGAAACACCTTGCTTCAGCTGTCATAATATGCTTCTTTCCCACTTTGTTACTATTTTTTCACCATCCCTTGTGCTTGAGAAACAAAATTACTTGCCTGTAGAGGCAGACAGCATTTTTCAGGAAAACTACATTTTTTCCTGTTTGTTTAACTGAGCTTGTAATTTTTTGACTGAATTAGTTAAAATGAAATAAGATTTAACATATACAAAGAGCAGCCTTATACAAGAATGTAACAAAAAATAGAAACTGTCAATGACTTGTATTAAAAAAAATTAGTTCATGGCTTTGTGTTTAGAAAATTTCAGGAAGTTAAAAAATCAGTTACAAGGCTAAAATGTGATGCTCACAAGCTTTTCGAGAAACACGGACTATATAAGAAAGAGATTCCAAGTATAATGCAAAGACTGAGGAATTTACAACTTATATCAGTATTTTCCATGGCTGCTGAGTTCTCTTCTGTGTGATAATTGCTTGTGCAGGTGCCAGAGCTCACCACCATCTGTGGGAGATGGTTTCTCCAGAGATCAGTGTTCACTTGTTTCTCTGGTGGCACTTCAAGAGCCTATGGTGTTCCTACTGAATCTAGTTGGGTCTTTTCCTCTTTCCCTGGCTCAGGTCCTCAAGATCTCAAAAATGTTTGCCATCCTCCTCCTAGCCCATTTTATTTTGATGAGGAATGCATGCCCTGAACTTTTCTGCCTGGTACGTCCCTGTTCACAGTATGATGACGCACAGGTAGCAAGAAAGAAAACAAAAAAAACCCCAGAGAAATGGGACCTAGGTGCAGAGGCCAAAAGGATGAGTTCTGAAGGGAGTTGACAGCCAGAATCTTCTGGCTGAATTGTTGCTTTTTTTGTGTTTTTTCCTTTCGTTTCCAGGCAAAACACATTTGAGGGTGTGGACTATTGAAAGCCTGGGGTGCAGTGTTTGTTTTGTCTGCTTCATACAGTAAAGCAGACCATAAGTTTACTGAATTTCAGCCATTCCACTCAATAATCCACACACTTTATTTGTTGTCTAAACATTTTCTTAACTTCTCTATGACAGTAACAGAGTACTTGATGGTAACAGTGCTAACTCATCTGCAAGCACCAGAAAAAAGTAGCTCATTTCACAAATTAGGATGTGAAGTCAAAGGATGGCTGTGATATGCTTCTGTATCTCTCAGTAATATTAAATTCTAAGTTCTCAAACACTGTAGACAGTGTCCAGATATAAATAAAGACTGAGCAGCAGGTATAAGAGAGACAATTTTGAGGGGATTGAATGGATTACAGTCCTGTGCTAGATCTTGAATCTACATCTATTCCAGAATGGAATGTGCAGTATTCACACAAGGGCATGACTCCGCACACAAGATGGAGAAGTGCAAAACATTTATTGCGCAGGAAAATATTCCCTAAATACCAGCACCCAACAGGATATCACATTATATAAACAGGAAAGATGTTCACCTCAGTGTCCCCCAATCACCTGGGRYAGTGCACAGAYRTTGCCTATTATGGTAACAGGTAAACAATACCCTATAAGKYYACAAACTACAATTATCACATCTCATAGGTCCAACACTGTCTAAAAACCCACAATCCTCTCTCAGCCCATCCTCGGCGACCTGGATGCACTCCCAGGATCGCCTCTGGGTCCAAGAAAGAGGCTCTCTCTCTGGTCCTCTGGGCCTATCTCTCTTCCAGCACATAGTGCACCCCAACAGAATGGATTTGAAAGTTTGATGAAACAAGATCACATTCTCCAGATTCACAGACAGAAAAAATGCACAGTACAAAACAGCCAACTATCACAAACAGAAATTTAGACAGGCTGGTAAGACACTGCCTAACTTTGATGAGAGCTTTCATCACAAAATTGTCCTTTCAGTGACTCAGTGCAACACTTCAGTAAATACAGCCATTGTTCTTTTCCTCTTATATACACTGACCACACAAGAAATTAAACAATCGAGCACAGCCTGTGTCCATGTTGGGTTAACAAGACGAATTTCAGCAAGAATTCTGTGTCCCACTGTGTGCTGTAAATGACATGTTTTGCTACCAAGCTTTTTAAAAACAGGTTGCAAAAGAAAGAAGTCACTCTGCCCAGAATTTGTTAAGGATCCAAATGGAAATGCAGTGTTATATGTTAAGAATGGAAATGAAATGCATTTAAATTAATTAAATATATAGAAAAGAAAAATCAGAAGGAATAGCATGCTAATAAGTCCCTGGCAATATAGTTGTACTTGACAAGGAATATTGATTACTGGGCTGTTTCACATTTGCCATGCACTAATGCACTGAGCACACATAGAAAAGTGACGGCTCTGAAGTAATTACATAGGAATTGTCAGTACATTCATTTGTGTTTGGGTTATTTCACTGCACTGGCATTTCTATAAATTATAACATGTCACCTTAAATGTATACAGAAGTTAAATCATTTATCTTCCAACTAATCATAGAAACAAGAGCAAAAAGGTCCATTGACAAGAATTTGGATAAAGGCTGTAATAAAAAATTGTAATGCTGTAAGACTTCTGACTGATTTTCTTTTTCTTTTTTTTTTTTTTAATTAATTGAAGCTAGATTTAATTGTTCTCCAGTCATCTAGGGTGAAGAGAATACAACTGTAACTTTCTCCAGTGTACATATTTATGAGATATAAACACTCAAGACTCGACTGAAATAATTATTTCCAGAGGCCATTAAATAGTCAACTAATACTTGTATTCATGAAGTTGTCTCTGCTACCTGAGGCTAAATCTGGAGACCTAGAGAAAGACTTGTGAGATCCATCAGGTACCTGATTTAAGACCCCTTGATTTATCCTTCTCACCAGTCACAGTCTAGAGGACACATTTTATTCAAAGAATGTTATGAGCTAGTTAAGTGACACAGCTGAATGTAGCACTTGCCTGTCAGAAGAGTGCTAATACAGTATTTGGAATTTATGAGTATCCTTGTAGCTAAAATAATCTACTCAGATAATAATTATCAGGTCAATGCCTTTTTAGAGAAGTAATTGACATCTCTGTAAAAGCAGGAATTTGAGGTTTTGCTTGTTTGTTTGTTTGTTTGTTTCACTGTCTGGAGTGAGAAAAAAATAAAGAAAAAGGGAAAAGCCATCATTTACACAAGCCAACAACATTCTTTTGCAGCAAAGAAGGCTAACCCTGTCCCAGGCTTTATTAGAAGGGGGACTGGAGAAGATGACCTTCAGATATCCCCTCTAAACTCTATGATTTTGTGCCTCTGTGAAGGAAAAGGAAAGGGAAAGTGAAAGGGAGAGAGAGAGGGAAATAATTACAACCACTTACCTGATCCTAGCAGTCTGAAGCACAGATGTTTGTTTCCCACTAAAATAAAAATACAAAATATATTAGGTTGAAATATTTAACTTTGGTTTTCCTTCTTTATTTGGTTTGCAGTGCATTTTTGTAATATTTTGAGGTTCTATCACAATTATAAACCTCCTAATTTTGATCAATGACAGGGTTTTTCCCCCAAACAAAATTGCTGGACTGTTTAGTTAATGATCTTGAGGTAGTTCATGGTGTTATGCCATTCTTTGTAAACTTCTCCTTTAATAAAACTACAACTATAAAGCCCATGCCAATGATCTGGGCTTGAATTAAACATCTCTGATACTTAACCTTTTCCAAGTGAGAAATAGAAGAGACTAGAGTAGAAGACAGGTTAATTTTATGATATCTATGATTCATTAATTAAAAAATAATCTTCTTAGTGATGCATAAGATGCCAAATCTAAAGATGTAACTTATCCTACATGTTATGATTCTATTTAGCAATTTTTTTAAACTCAAGATAGGGAAGAGGCTCCTACCAAACTCTCCTCGAGAAATTTAAAACCAGGACTCAAGACACTGTTTTCAAACATTAAACCTTACAGATATGTTACATGTTCACTTTATATAGTGAGTATCTTAAACTGTTGCAAACTTGCATGAGGAAGGTGAAGCAGTGTTGCTGAAGCAGTGCTGCAGAGAATCTGTATGTCACAGCTTGCTCATGACTGGGAAGTAAAAGGACAGTTTTCACAATCTGAGGTTGCTGACAGTAGCTGAGAAAGATATTTGAGTGAAGCTGGCACACAAGCTGAAAAACATTAGTTCAGAATAAACACCCTTGGGTTTTTTTATGAATATGAGGTAGGATTTTAATTCAGCAATAGATAAACCTTCAAATGGATCTAAATTTTCAGTTTGCTTCAAGGCTGAAGACTTTACATGATTATGCAAACTCTCAAATTCTGCCATTTGCAAAATGAGGCTTAGATGTTAAATGACACTATCAGTGCACATCTTCCATGACAGCCAATGTATACTTTATATACGGAACTGATGGCATATCTGGATTTCTTGACTAGAGAATATTTGAGGTTTCTACTGTTTCTCTATTCTGGATAGGCCTAGAAGCAGTGACTGAACAGTGTTCATCATGTTTTGGGCTCTCTGACAAAAAAATGCAAGCGAAAATGAGGTATTAAAGGACAGGAAAATTCTGTGTACGTTTGAGAATGAAGATCATCAGTTACAGCTTTGGACAATGATTCAGACAAGTCTCAATCCAGCTGGTTCTCTCCCTGATCCAGTTCACAGTAATTCAAGTCAGAAAATTTAAAACACAAATTGCTGGAGAGTTGTGTATAACTTCACCTTTCCTCCTTACTTCCAACTTCAGTATTCTACTGGGAGAACCGCAGTGAGATTATGGACCAAAAAGTTGATATATTTACTTCTAAATGCCAATAACAAATCAGACAGCATGACCCAGTGCAGTGAAGGGAGGCAATTACTTCTGAAAAGGTGAAAAAGGCTCTGATTTGTACTTTGCCAGTTATGAAATACTTTTAATAACTTCTTTCCCCGATGGCCACCACTCCTCATGTGTCACTCTGGGTTATCCCTGTGGTACGTTTATGTAACAGTCAATTGGCTCTAAAGGTCTTTTTTTTTTCCTATTGGGTGAATTTGACAGTCAGGTTTGAGAATGGTTTAACTCCCCATTAACTGTTGTTAATTTACAAGAGAACTCCTGCAGAAAATAAACAAACAAGCTCATAATTTGATGCAACTCTAGTCTGGAACACCAAACAAAGCCATTAGGAACAGCACAGCTATTGGGATTAGCAAACACAGGTRACTGGGGAGAAGGAGCAATCAAGCAAACACCAGAGCTATGTCATTCTCTGGGAGAGCTAGCGTGATTCCCTTCGTTTATTAATCTTCCTGTGGGGTTCAGAAACACCTTGTGAAAAAAACTCACACAAAAAGGCAAATTTAAAGCACAAGTTCATGTTTAAGAATTTTGATACACAGTAAATGAACCACTCATACTTTTTCTGAACTCATCTATAAGGATGGAATTTGAGAGTCAAACACATTTCATGTAAGGGCATTGCACATAGCAAAGCCAGACAAGCTCCTCTAAATATCCCATTCCAGATTTTGAAATTTGCACCCACTCTGCACTGCATGTTAAATCCTGCTGCAAACACAGTCTATGAGGGTTGGTGGAAAAGAAGTTTATATTAGATCCATTTTCACTCCTGACATCCATCTCCAGCCTTTGGTGAGGCCAGAAGTGTTTATGCAAATTTCACTAGTCATAAAAAGGCTTTTTTCCCTTTTGTTTTTTGGTTAAAATAAAAAGAACCAGAATGGAGAATTCTGAAAGAGCATTATATGAGCACAGCTTGTAATTGATATTCATTCCTTCTATGGAAAATAGAAATATTTCTTCTATGTCATCATACTTTTAAATGTTACATTTAAAGCCCTAATGACTGATTAACACCTCATAGTATGAACTGCATTGTACAAATGAGGATGTCTTCATTTTAATGAACTTATAATCTAAGCAAAATGTGGTTACAACATTTGCATAATTATTGTAACTGTTTAATTTCTGGTGTCTTTGAAAAAAATTAATCAGGCTTAATTTCTAGGGCTGTGCAAGAAACGAAAAGATCAACATGCTGCACACTGCTTAGGTGGATCAGGACTGGCTGGCATCTGTCAGGGAGCATTTTATGCTCCAGGGAAACCCTGACACAAAAAAAAAAAGGAAAATAAAAGATGAATTCAACAAGGGATAGGATATCTTAATAAAAGTATAGGGTCTGATAGTTTTGGAATGGGGGACTGAAAGGCAGGGAAGGGGGTTCAGTGTAATGTATGGAGGCAATAAAAAGAAGGAGGATTTTATCACACAACATTGTCAAAGATATTTAAAATATATCCCTGCCACAGGACTCAGTAAAACCAAGGAAGAAGCAGGAGAACTAAAGCTCTCCTTTAGGATTTTTTTTCAGTTTATTGGCAGAAACAAACCTGTCAAATTACATTATTTCAAGTCATCTCAATTGTATCTGCCAATCCCAAGCAAAACATTTCTTGTCCTTTTTTTTGGGTGGGGGTGGGTGTTAGGGTTTTTTAGGTTTTTTTTTTTCTGGTTGAATGTCCTTTTATCATTTTTACCTGTTCTTTCAAAGAATCATTAGTGTGAAATGACAATTCAGTACACTTCATTCTCAGGTTTTTAACAAAAGAACAGCCTTACTTCAAATATTTCTTTCTTTCTACCTAAAGATACTTGATAGATTTTTTATTTGAATTAACAGTAATTCCCGTTGACCCATTTGTATGGGGTAAGCAATTGCTACATCACAGTCTCACCAGCTGCATAGTACCCATCAGAACCAAACAACAGGTTTTAGCTCAGAAAGACAAAAGCCAGTTGTGCCTGTGTTTTCTCTGAAACTCTCCTGCAGCACGATGAACGAGTCATCCTTCATCATCCCTTCTGTGCAGATAAACCTCTCTGGGGAGCTGGGCTGAGGTAATGCCAAAGAGAGCTCTCTCTTTGTCACATCAGCTCCCAAGGGTCACAAGACGACAGGAAAGAGTTGAAGGACACTTTAAGCTGTCCTAACAATACCTAACAATTCCACAGGAAAAATAAAAAGTGCGTAAAAGTGGTTTAAATTAATCTTTGTTCTCTCTCTCTAGCTCTGTGTTGGGCAAAAATGGGCCAAACTACAGAGCCCAGACATCGATCATCTGCCAAACAAATCCCTCTCACAGCACACTGCCTTTCTCAAGCGTTCACGTGTTGCATCTGTTGTACTTGGAATGCAGTCCTTTAGTTTTGATTTGACATTTGTTTCCACAGCAACCAACTGGGAAATAACTATAGGTGATATAAACTACATTGCTATGACAAACAATTCCAGCCTGCAAATCAAAACACAAAAGAGAATGAAAAACAAATTTCATTCCATCTGTACAGACATGCACTAAGTAGTCAGATACAGGGCAGAATTCAAAGTTTCCAGTAGGCTTAAGCTGCATATTTCCCAGCCAGGATTCTATTAAAGGTTGTCCTATCACCTGAGGATGTGCTTTTATGTTGAAACTATAAATAAAGCCATGATGACATTCTCAGAGCAGATTATTGCAGTAATGATAACCAGGATGCCATTTATTCTCGGGTATACCAGCAAAGTCTCACACTTCAGTCATAAGGATACTTCAAGAAAGTACTTATTGCCTATTTACTTATGACAGTAACAACGTAAGCCTCTCTAAAGATTAGAAAAAATCAACTATTTGATTGTTTAAGGACAGGAGTTGTATGAAAAGACCATTTTAACTGCCTTCCATATAACACAATTCTATTACGTCATCCAATCACTCATGGAAGAATGACACTTGCATTTGAAGACAAATTTGACTGCTAGGGACATAGCTGCTGTTTGACAGTGCTGCACTGCCCCAAATAGAGCTGAAGGTGGCACAGCCAGGAACAGTACCCTGCTCTGTGCACTCCTGAACTTCAAAGCTTTTCCTTTCGGAGAAGGAAAAAAGAAAGGGTCCAAAGAGCATCTAAGCTTCCTTTTTGAGAAAATATTCAGTTCTACCTTTATATTTATCCTTGCTTGGAACAGCATTCGTTTAAATTGAAGAGGGACATTTTCTTGTCTGGGAGCCATAAGTATTTCCTGTGATGAAAAATATTCAATGCAAACTTTTCCAGAAGTTCATTGTTCACATTATAAACTCCCCGTGTAGTAGGATGCTGTGCAAGCAGTTACAGTCCCTGCCAGAAAGAAGAGTGCTTTGATATAAAATAAACAATTGTACAGGAGAGAGAGGTGGATAAAAGTTATTGCATTAACCCCTGTTTATTTATTTTGGGTATTTCACTTAAACAATGCTGTGTACCTTCATTTAAAAACACAGAAATGAAAAAAAAACCAACCAGGAACACCATTTAGCATTCCAGCCATTAACCTGGGTGATTTGTGAGATCTAGCAGATTTCAAGAGGGATGTGGAGGATAATGGTGCATCATTGTGACATTTCTCAGCTCAATAAACCTCACTAAAAAAATAAGCCTCAAAAGCTTCCTGTGAAGAAGGGCAGCACTGCTATTCCAATTTTATTATGAGAAAATGAGTCACAGTGGGTTAAAGTTAAACACAGAGACTGAAGTCACACTGAACCTGTGTGGCTCAGCTTCAGAATGAAGCCCACCTAGGTCCTGCTTCTTTCTTTTAATAGCATGACCGTGCTGGCTTTGTAAAGAGCCATGAATATATTACAGAAATTGCCTTTCTTCTGTCCCTGCATGGGCTGCCACAACAGGCTGAATGCAAACAGGGATGATTCCAGGGAACTGATTTCATAACCACGCCATTCGGAGCTCAGGGATAGGAGAGATTGATGAATATGTGCTGGAAGGCACTTCCCCCACGTGGTCTCTGCTTTTGCCTCACAATACTGAATTCCCTCACAAAGATTAAATATGTGCATAAACACAGGTGAGTGAGGCTTTTAACTTTTCTGCTCTTCACCAGCTGTTCTTCCATTCCACTGAATTTTCACTCACTGCATTTTCAGATTGACTATGAAAATGTGGGACGTATCAAAAACCCTCACAGAAATGCACAGAAGTATGGAAGGATGAAAAAATAGGAAACAATTGAGAGACTGGCAGAGTTCACAGAAAGCACTCTCTCTGCTTCATAAGTTTGATTTGAATTATTATCACCTCAGAACCCTCAGTCAATGCCAGAATACAAAATTTGAGCTATGGCTGATAAAAAAACTGTAGCTAGAAAGCAATTCTCCATGCATTTCTTTGAATTTTGTGCTCAGCAGATTTACAAAAGGGATGTTCAGAAATAAAATGTTTCCTCTTTGGGCTAATTAAAGTGTAGGGCCATGGTGGTAATACTGAGAACTGGACTTCTGAGACTCTAGGAGAAACATTTTACACAGGCAGAGCATGTTGAACAGTTTAGAGACTGAAAATTGTGACAGAAATGAATGTCAATGTAGGGGAAAAAAAAAATGGATCTAACAAATACTCTGAAGTCACTCTCACTCCTAAGGCAAGATTGTGAAAAATCCCCAATCCCCCTTTTTTCTTTTTTTTTTTTTTCATTAAATGAAAGGTCTCTTTGGCTCTTGGACAGTGAATATGAGGGTTATTAGTTTTGTTTTGAATCACTAGAGCTAGCCATTCCTTTTCTGTTTCAAAAACGAGAATAAAGAGAAAGGAAGTAGTGGGAGCTTCATTTGCAATGTAACTGCAAAGGAGCAAATCCTCAGCTCATCCACTTGTCTGGGAGACGGGACTAAAGAGAATTTACCCTTAGGGAAAATTTCCTGCTCCAAGATGCTGAAATCACGTTTTCACTCACAGAGCTGACCATGACCAGATGTCACGAGAGTCAGGCAACCTGAAAACCCTCGGCCTTCCATGAACAATCAACTGACCTTACTTCCCTCCCTGCCCAATTGTGAGAGCTGGAATTCTCTCTCTTCTTCTGGATCAAATCTTTCTGCATAGTGTTGTAAATTCCTTGTGTCTAGCACTGCACATAGTGTGTAAGAGCCCTGAAAGATGGGAAATTAGTCAATAGTACTGTTCTAGTGAAGCTGTTACAAGGTTATATTTGCATGAGGGTGCAAATGGGGGAAGTGTTGCCTATAAGTAAGCATAAGAACACACTGAGACATTTTTGCTTACTCCCTGCCCCCACTTCAACACATTTTTCAGACCAAATAAGAATAAAAGTAGAAGAGGAATTCAAAGCATGAGTGCAATTTCTTGGGACAACTTAATACTATCCCTATGGAGCAGAACCATGGTGTACGTGGTAGATGCACCTCGTGCACTGCTGCGGCATCACAGAGCAGCTATTTCCACAGCCACCTTAATTCTCAGCACTTTGCATAAACTAAGCACTTCAGAAAAGTTGGAGGGATCAAAATGATGAGGTGGATTTTTTAACACCATGCAACTTATTTCCTAAATGCTTATAATTACGTATTTTTTTTAAATAAAGCGGGGGGGGTGAGAAAGGAATAATTAGAATATGACAAATTATTCATCAGTATCTCCCCACGCTAATGAGACATTTCACAAGGCAGTTAATTATACCAGAATGATTAGTGCATCCATACTTATGCTGACACATCTGTAACATGAAAACCAGGTTGTTCTGAAAAATCTGATGCTGTTACTAGACTTCACCAAATAGTGTCTCAAAAACATTTCAATGTTTCATCTAAAGGATTTGCACAGATTAAGTTAATTGGAGATACATTTATTCATCCAGACTTCTTTAATTTTCCACATTAGGCTTCTAAGGGATTTTTCATATTTTTTATTTTTTTTAATAAATGATGCAACACTGAAAATTAGTCACTTTCTTTCCTTAATCAGGAGAAAGTAGGTTACTGCTCTGCATCTCATAAAACACAAGAACAACCTCATTAAAGATCTGGTATTTTACATCGTTCAGTGACAGCTTTGTACATCACCAGAGCTGAATTTCATATTAAGTATTCCAAAGGATGTTGCAACAGCTGATCTAGGGATTAAGAACTCATGCCCTGGGTCAAACTAATAATTCTGATTTCTCTTCAGTATCATCCATCATAAATTTTCCCCCTGAGGCTGGCTCTCAGATCCGTATGGAGTACATGACCACTGCACTTTGCCTTTCTCCTGTGCAGGGTCCTTGTTGCAATAATCCCTGCTCTGAAGGACACCTTGGGTATCCATTCCCTCTGGAGGTCCAACTCTTAATCTGTCCATGCTCTGTTTCTCCATTGACAGCCACTGCTGGTGCCTCAGGCCTCGCTTGCTCCCCTGCCTAGAGTTAGCTGAAACCAAGGGCACTGTCTTTGGAGTGAACCTGACATGGACTCAGAATCACCCTCCACAGCTCCAAGCCCCTGCTAGCATCCAAATTAATACTCTACAGACTGTCCTGAGCCTGAGCTTTTTTCATTATAAGATCTTGTACTTCCTGCCATTTGCCATTGAAGCTCACATCATAAAATATCCTGCTGTACTCTTCCTTGGCCAAACAAAAACACAACAAAAAACGAGCCCCTTCCTCATCCTGTGGCACAGGATGGAAAACCCAGATATACGAAGATGCCCAGGCAGTTGAAGTGGGTGGATGCAGAGTAGCTTTGTGGATGGAGGGAGGCAGGAGAGACAATTACACTGAAATCAACAGATATTTTGACAAATTGCTTGCAACATTTTTATAAAACTCTTCAGAATGTTGTGATTCACCCGGGTCCATCCTCTCTGGATTGCAGGCGATGTGAACAAATCAGCGTGGTTTCTGTAAGCTGCAGTTAATGGCTGCAGTTAATAGCTTGTGATATCGGTAGCAGGGACAGGAACTGCAATTAGTTTTATTAAAGGGAGAAAAGGTTTAAGGTAACAGAAGTTGAGAGCATGAATACTAATTAATTCCACAGAATTAAATGGTGGTGTCATTACGGAACCCGTGGTTTGAAATAAAAAGGGTGAGGCTTTAGAGGGCCACAAAAGCTTTTTCTCAGTCACTTTTGTACCTCTTTCTTTTTTTTTTCCCCCTTTTTGGTTGGGAGCAATGCATCATGTAGAGAGAAAGAAGATGAATATATCGTAAAGCACATCAGGCAATGGCTTTGTCTTGCACCTGTGCTGTACCCTGGGAGATAAGGCCAGAAGGAGGCTGAAGCCCTGTGCATCCTGTGAAGGCTAGCCAGATGTGGGATCTTTCCTAAAAGCAAATGCCCTCAGGGCTGGGCGTTTCATGACGTGGAGCACAAGCTGCACTACAAGTAGGTATGAATCCACCAGTCTTGTGGAAAAGCATGGACCTTTTGATCAGGAAAAGGCCTGTGAGCCCTTCTGGCTGGTATGATCCTGCAACCATACATTGCAAAGAGACCTGGGAATAGTCAGAGGGGTAATGAGCAGCTATCTGTGACATATGGGCTATTTCTCTTCCTCATAATTTTCACAGAATACACGCCTCAGAGGCTTTTTGTATTCTGGCGTGACAGGTGAGATAGGAGAAATGGATTATCCAAAAAGACCCAGTGTTTATGTATTAACAGCATAGGCAACTTCAGAGTTTGGGGGAAAGCTACACCATCCCTATGGTGGCTGGAGCAGGCCCTGACTCTGTGAGGGGTGCAGGAATGCAAGGCTATTAGGATTCTTTCAAGCAGGTTTTTTGTCATGGAAAATATTGCAGAGGTCTGTCCACATAAAGCTGAAGCGCTGTGCCTTCACTTGTGCCACACACAATGACAGAGAACGTCTTTAATTTCATCGCTTGAGTAAAGAGCTGCTGCCCACAGGCAAAACTGGCAGAACTTGGCTACAAATACTCCCAGAGTATTCACAGTGAGCTACATCTTGTATTTGACAGGGCAGGGTGGGAGAGAAGCTGGTGCATCACTGCTTGAGTGTATGAGTTAATGATGCCCCACCAGAGGGTTATAAGGTGTGAACAGCTGATTGAGTCCCACCAGAGAGCCCAGGAGGCTTCTCCAGTTGCCACATGGGCCACAGTAGCCCAGGGCACACTGACATTGAGGCAAGCTTGGTTTCAATGGCAGAGCACACAGTCTTCCCTATAGGCACTGGGATTACATTCTGAAAGTAAATTGGAGTATTTCTAAGTGAATTTCAGTTGAGCTGCCTTGGAGTAGATAGGATCTAAACAGACCAGAAGCCAGGAAGAAGCTGCAGGGAGATAAGACCAGAAAGAGAAATATCTTTATTTCTTTATTGTAAACCTGAGTGGCAGTTTCGCCTGCTTGACTTGGCAATATCAGCCAGTCTAGGTGATAGAACTAAGGAGCAGAATCAAGCATGTGAGCCTTAGCAGCGTAATAGAGAAAACTTAATCCCCAAACTAACCTTACTTTCTCATAAGTGAGCTATATTGTATTTTGAGTTTACAATGATCAGGGATTATCCTCCAAAATAAATAATAAAATAGCATCACATATCTATGGCAAAAGTTAGAGTCTGAAGGTATAAAGTGGAAACAATGACCTTGACTCTTCTTTCTCAGAGGTTCAGACCAAAAAATAAACTTAAAAAAATCAGGTAAGTCAATAAAGTTCTCTTAGGAAAGGTAAAGTAAGAAAGAAAACAATTGGAGCTGAGATGCTTCCTATTTCTGTTTCAGATGTTACACTTTTCCTCTCTCCTTGTCCTTGCCTAGTTAGAATCCCTATTTTGCATGCAGAGCCAGGTCCATGATAAAATCCCTCCATCACACCCACTGACTACAGCCAGCCTCAGCCAGGGAAATGGATTGAAGGATTCAGCAGGACCACAGTGTGTTTAAATCCCTGCAAAAGGGAGAAAAAGGAGAGCTGGTAGAACAAAATAATGAACACATCCTTCCTGTTAGATAATAACAGTTACCATTAGGGATGAAACACTTCCTTCTAGAATATAAATGCCTTGATAGTGCTATATCTTCAAGGCTGTTTTTGTGATCATAATGAAAATAACAAAAGCACAGTTCCCTTTGTTTTTGCCCTACACACATTTTCTTCGTGTACTGGGGAAAAAATCAAATCACCCCTTTCTGTGCCTGAAAACATCAGATTTACTGCAACTTAGCAAGGTACTGCCCTTCAAGTGAGTGCTGACATTTCAACATGTTCATAGCCACAGCCATATTTGTTTAAACCCCATCTCAGATTTCAGCCAAGATGTAGAACTGGGATTTGCAGGAAATATTAGTCTTCCCTCTCTTTCACTCTCTTCTAAACAATTCCTTAATTGATTAACTATTTTTTTTTGCCCAGGTATGCTGCAAATTCCAACACAAACATAGAGAAATCAACTATTTAAACCAACATCAGTCTTAACAAGATGATCCATTTCATCCTCTTATAGAAGCTAATGAACCATTTTGAATTTATTGTGATGGAAAGGCAGTGTCTCCTGACAATTAGGCTGATAAGCAGATTTATTCTTACCAGCAGGTACTTTAAAATAATTATTTTCATTAGTTCTTATAAAAAAATTTTAAAGATATATCTATGCACAAGTTAGCTTTGATTACTTGGCATCTGAAAACACATTCTCAGAAGATGTTTCCAACTATTGTCTTACAAGAAAATATCTCTGGCTTAGGAGACATTTGAGTTTGCATTTTGGAGCCTAAAATGGGAACTCAGTTCTAAGTACTTGTCACAGTGTATAGCATTTTTGAAATCACAATAATTTATCAATAACAGTCAATACAGAGAAGCACTCTAGCTCAGCCCTGCAGGATTGGGCAGGATTATCTACCCACAGCTCTAGGCCTATTTCACTTCAGTCAGCTTTCTCTCATCCACAACCACCAACCTTGATCCTCCTATTTGATTCTTGACTCCTAGCACATGTGATAGACCCTTAGAGTTTTCTTAATGATGCTTCCTAAGGTGACAGTGTCAAATATCCTTCACTGTTCTGAGATCTTTCAGTACTTCCCTGACCTCCAGATGTCCTTTTAATAAAGCTTTCTGCAACATCTCAGTGCTCATCATCCTGTGGCCTTTAAATAACAGCCCATCTAGCAGTACTTTGGTTTTGGGGGTGAAGAACAGGCTACACCTGTCACCCTGTGCTATCTCCTAATTGCTTTTTTACAGGATTTTATTTTGCAGCTTTGCTGATCACAGCCGACATTTCAAAGGCATCTGGACAGGGGTATTTTTAATCAAATACTTGTATACTTCTCTTTATCCACTCCTCTCTTGGGCATGCTTTTCTGCAGATGAAGAGCTACCTGCAAAGAGTTCAGTATCCTTGTGTGCCATCATAAAGGTTTGATATATTCCAGTAATGTATTTGAAATGTGAAACAGCAAGTGGCAAAACAAGGAAGTAGCCTTGCTGCCATGGCCTGCTTTACTGCTTTGAATATGTTAGGTACCTTTTTGAGAATGACTCTGCCTCTCAGGAGATGGAAATTGATTCCATTTTATGTAAGTATTTCATTGGTTTGTTTCCTTGCAAAGACAAAGGAATATGATATTTTTCCCTCCAGTGAACACAGAGCTTACTGGCTTTGCTGGGTCTTCTTTACCACGCCCAAAACAATTATTTTCTGAACCGCTTTTGCTTTTGTCTCAACTTTATGAGAACAGAAACTATCCTAAATCCTAAGCTGAGGCTGAATTGGGATCTTTGAGTCCCTTCCCTTCAATAGTTCTAGAGTTTTAATTTTAAGAAAATGCTTGTTTTCCATGAAAACATATTTTAACTCTGCAAAAGTGTTGTTTTTCATGTCTACTTATTGTTCTAACCTGAAAGCTTTTGGAATTTACGTGGTTTTTATTCATCCAAAGCATAAGCTTCCATGCTTCCTTCCACAGTCATTAACTATCTATCATAGTTCCAAATCTGGCATCTTTTTCTCTGCTGAGAAAGAGTGAGACCTACAGAACAGCATGCCATAAAGTGAATTTGTTATCCTACATCCAAGAAAAATTATTTTGGCCTAGTGACTATTTTTGGTTAAGCAAATGCTGATTTCTTATGAAGAATTAACTCTTAGAAGGCTAAAAATTATCTGAAATATGTTCTCTCCTCTTAAAATCTAGACCTTTAGCAGGTCAGGTAAAACTGTCAAGTATGCAAACCTTGTGGGAGAACCGCTGCTTTTGTCTTGTCATGAATTCACATCCCTCTCCTATTTTATATCTATGAAGAGCAGAGTACTCCAATGCCAGTACTACAATTTCCCATTTAACAACTTCTGCTCAAGTTAACAGAAAGCTGCTTAAGAACAAATTCTCACCAAAAATAAAGGCTGCTTTTTTGTCTTTTTTGTGTCTTTTTTTTTCTTGACTGTTACTACTTATGGTCTGAGACTGAAACACCAGTTTAACCTTTCCCATTTCTCTTCCACACTATAAGAGCATTTCAGCTCTTCTGGGAGTTTCAACAGCTTCACTCAACATCTTGTTCCCCATCACTCCCCCAGAGCCAACTCATCCCACATCTGTTGTCTGAGGGCTAATTCATCAGCACCAGCTTGTGTTGTGAACCAGCTTTTGAGGTTTGAAAAGCCTCATGCCAGGTCCCTTGGGCAGTGTAATTCTCCATATAGAGGATGAGCTAATATTTTGCTACACATCTTTTTGGTCATTTCAGAATCTCTGGGGAAATGTTTAACACTTATACACTTATACAGTGCATTTGGTCTGCAGAATCATTTACAAAAAGTGGCTGGAGATGTGTGTACACTATCCCCGTTGTAGATAGGTAAAAAACCCCACAGAGATGAGATGTGTCGTATCTGGGATCACACTTACCCTTGTACAAGCTGCGAGAAGATAAGAGAAACTACTTTGTCCCCAGCATTAAGCATCACAAGATGCTTAAGTTAGTTTTTACACTCGGGGTAGTGAAATTATCTCAAACCACAGTGCTACGTGTTTGTTTTTGCAGGGCTAAATAATCTCTGGATGCTCATCCCAAGCTTTGTACTGTTCAGTTATGATGGTTTGGGGTCTGTATGAAGTAGACTGGGAAACGAGTTATAAACCCAGGTTTTTTTCCTAGTTTCTTTGTTTGTTTCACTACTCTGCCAAAGAGAAAATATTTGCACTCTGAGAAAGATTTGGGCTGGGTAAACAGCTTCAGCGTTGGGAGAATGTATAAGGTGCCAATTTCTCTGGAAGTAATGATTCTATTTGTCGTAGAACAATTAATGTTAGAACAGACATCTAAGATCATTGAGCCCAACCAAGCCATTAGGCTCAATCACAAAGAACACACCCAACACTCACAAAGAAAACTGCTCCTGAGGTTTAATCAATACTGGACAAAACTGATTGTGACAATGGACCCCAAATAAGTTTGGCAATGTATAGTGGCATGCTCCCAAAACGGAGTAGTTGTGTACATGAATAGCGCGGCTGCTAGAACATGAACAAATTTCTAATGCAGCACATTGGTAGCATTTTGGGATGATATATGTGTGACATCAGTGTGCGTGTTGCTCTTTTGCACTAAAAGGCAGTGAAGGGCTTCTCACTATCTCTAGAGGCTGCAGAGAGAAAAGGTCTGTTGAAAACAAACAGTACACAATGGGAATTAAGCAAAAATTTTGAACTTTGAAGAGGAGTATTGGTGTTCTCATGAGATCACTTCAAGGGTAAAGAGCAAAAGAGCTTGCTTCTTCCCCATAGCCCATATTCAAGCACCTGGAGTACCATCAGAGGTGTTATTCTATCCATCACACAAGTTCTGCACCCCCAGGGGATGGAGCACTGCTAAACATGAATCAGTTGTGCAGTATCTCTCACAAACTCAGTGACTGATCCATCAGTTGCCAAGATCTCTATGCAATTTTCCCTTAAGAGAAAACAAGACTGAAATATACTCAGCCCCCAGGCAGTAGGTTCCCTCCCTATAATTTACCATAAAACAGACGTGAACTTTTTATTTTTTCCACCAAAACCACACACACTTGGGCTCCCTCCCTTTTCTTGACCAAGAAAACAACTAAACGTGTCTCTGCTGAAAGTTTGCTTATCTCAGACTGCCCAAGACAACACTATTTACAGGGATGGCAGGGAAATTTCTTGTCCTCTCCATTAAGAAAACCAGCACACCATTAGGTGGCTTCATGTCAATAAAGGTTAGCAGCCCATCAGGTCTACCCTTGTCAATAGCTATCAGCACATATTTTCCCAAACAGTCAAAATTAAGTTGAAAACTAAAAATAAATCCATTTTAAAATATTTTTTCTCTGCAGAGCTGTTAAGAAAAGAAAACTAATTTTACAAATGGCTCTGTTTTATTAATTAAGTCATTATGTATCAAGTAATGTTGAAATGGCAGTAGCCAAGACTTTGCTCTCAAATCTAAACAACAGCAGAGATAAAACGATGTTGTTCCCCTATAATCCATTCTGAAGCCATCTTGGATCCTTAGCAAGCATTTCCACAGATTACAGGATCTCTCTGGTTGTCCCCCAGATACATTCATGGGATTCCCCACTGGAAGACACAGACCTGGCCCAGATGCAGATTTCCTTCTGTCCATCTAGGCCTGAACTGCTGCTGCAGCTGCTCCTGTGTGTGAGGTGTGTGTGAGGGGGGGGTCTCCGTCCTCTGCTCCCTCTCCTAAGAGCTGTGATGTTCTCAAATGTTTCATGATCCATCCCTAAGGCCTGTACCCTTTAACAACAAATGTCATAATTTGCACATTTTCCAAAAGCTGTTTGCAGGGTGGACATGTCCAAAAGTGTGGTGGCAAATGCACAGAGACAGAGTCATCACACGGCCCTCAGTCTCTGTAAGAAAACAGGGTAACTACTCAAGCAATTTTTTTTTTTCTATTTAGCTGCTATTCTAAACCAACACATTCATTTTGGACTCTTGACCCAGCTTATTCCTCAGTATTAACTATCATTGCAGTACACATAAGAAAGTGTGAAACATCTAGGATTATATTGTATTTTGGAAGTTCTATTCCCTGTTTTCCTAACTCTATTTGTCAAAACTATTTTTTCTATTGTGAGTAGTAAAAGACAAAAACCTTCTTCAGCTGGCTACTAATGTAAAAAGGCAATTTAGAAATTCACCTTGCTTTTCAAATCAGCCCAGAACAACTTTGGCTCAGTATTCATAACTCTGTATCACTCCTACCTAAAATCACAGATTTGTCAACGTATTCCTGTTTAAAAGGAAAAATAGAAGTTTAATACACTCAGGTGGCATGCAGTCAATTCTGAGAATTGCCAGATGCCTCCAACTCCACAAGTGCTACACCTGTAGTAGCACTTGAAGGCATTTTTCAGTGTCACAAGCCAAAGATCAGAAAAACACCAGAAAGGACCATGGCATTGTTTTTTAACTTATTGAAGGAATTCCAAGTATCTATGTAGCAAAAGGTTTTCCAATTTACATCTTGCACTAAGCCTGAACTACTGGGCTGTTTTTTTTGTGCACCCCTACTGAATTCAGCAGGTGATCACACAGTTAGGTTTTTGTTTACCTGGGGGCCAAATGAAGGATCTCTAGATTCTCTTTGGTGAGCACTTCAGGCATTATGTGGCAGTAAATACGGAACTGTCACACAATGGAGAGGAAAGAATTTTTAATTCCAGCTCTGAAGTCACCAGAAAAAATTGTGAAGAATGAGATAAGAGCTCCTGAATATTGGTGTAACCTATAGAGGAAAGTATGCATACTTTGTGTGGGATTGTGGGTCTCTCTTCCTGCAGAAGCAACAAGAAGATGTGTTACACATCTCACAATCCCACCACCCCCAAGCTTTTTGGAGAGCAAATGGACACGAGACCACACAAAGTGCTGTGTTGGTAAAGGACGTTTGGAAACCCACAGCAGCAGGTGACAGTGTGTTACTGGGGAGATTAATTACTTCTCATGCTTCCAGAAAGTCCATTAAGAAATCTAATTTACAAAATGGGCTCTCCTACATACATTACTTGTCCATTAACATTCTGAGAGCAATTAGCAATTAAGCAAAACAGGTGATAGCATGTGCAATCCCTGTGAAGTAGTGGAAGAGAGATTTCCATAATATTTTCACACTGAAGTAGAAACAGCGTAGCGAGAAGAGGTGCAGCAGCAAACACTATATTTGCACAGTCTGGCCAGGAAAGGGACATGGAAACAGTTTGAAAAATTTGAACCGCTGTATCTAAATAACATCTGAGTTTCATTTGGTTAGATTTTCCCTCCTTGCCACTTTCCTTTTCCATGATACCAAGCTGTATTTTTCCCTGTCTCTGGTCTTATCCACTTTCTGCCACCATTTCTCCTGTCCTTAACTCCTCATTTTAATCTTTCTGGTGTGTTTGGTGGTACTGTGCCGATCAGCACTTTTTTACATCGCTCATGTCTATTGTGCAGTCATTTGCCACCATTTGTGTTGGGAAGATTTTGTTCCTTTCTCCTTCTGGGACTTTAATCCTGAATTTTTTCTCATTGGCCTACTCGTACTTTTCTGAATCACACTCCATGGGTGGTTTTTTCATCCTGTGAAGCATCAGGGGAATACAGTGAGACCTTTTATCAGCAGAGAAAGGTAAAATAGTGTAGGAATATGTTTCTGGCCGAGAATTTTCCTTCAAAGAACTCTCTCTTGCTTCATCTCACTGTATTTTTGGCTCCATCCACCTCCTGGGCAGCATTTATAAGGTTGTCTGATCTGACCCTTTTTTCAAGGTCTTTAGCTTTGTCTGGCATCTAACTTGATATGGATAACAATTCCCTGGCACCACTCTAGCATAATTATACACCATGAAATGCATTAAGGATTTTCATTTGAGGCAGCTGATTCTCCACAAGAATTCATGATTTGGCATCTCTTTGAAGCTTGTCAACGGGGCCACCAATTATGATGATGGTGGGGTTTGTGATGTGTATGTAACAACTGTCCAGCAAAAACTAGAAAGTCTCCAGCAAATTTCTTGCAGTCTATAGCAATGAAATCTAAATGGGTTTTAGTCAATACATCCATATCATGGACTTGATTTAAAGATATTTAAATGAAAGTTTTGCATCCCACTGTTAATATCCATCAAGTACATCTTCAGTGTTGAGGAATTTCTTTCTTCACCTTTATTTAATTTTCCCTTCCTTACCTGTTTCACTTTTAATTCTGCATCCACCTGGTTCAAAAACACTGTTATATTTCTTTAATCTTTGTCTTTTACTGCGTTTTCATTCCTTTCTATCCTCTAACACCCCTGTTCACACAATGGTGATTTAGTTGAAAATAAGGCAAATGGAATTAAGAGGCAGAACTTACGTAGACTGAAGATATCCAGGTCTAGACTTTACAATCCATTATTTCAGATGATTCAGAAATAATACAGTTTATCCTACTGCAGTATTTAGTATGAATGAGTTGGTCATAAATTCTTAGATGATTGCATTACTGAAAGGACAATAATTACATGGAACAGGTTACAGGAGAGAATATTAAAGCAAGGTGATATTAGTCATAGTATAATAGAATCATAGAGATGGAAAACACCTATATCATTCCACAAGCCCCTCTACCTTTCCAAGCCTAGATTACTTTCCACTAAAACACAGTCTCAATTTCTTTGTTGAGTCTAACTTGAGAGGGGTTGGTTGGCATTCACCTCCCAGTTTTCAGAGATTGCTCTCCACTCCTGGGGAGACTTCCTCTGCTTGTTGCTTTTGATGAACTAATCATGGGGTCAAATAGCTGCACTTTCTTGAACAGAAAAACTCACACTGCATGCCGTAGTCAAAGTGATGGGCTCCTGAAACAGAAATGCTGAACAGTGAGATGGACAGCATGAAAGGAAATCCCACAGAAAGGCACTGATTTGAGTGCCTTGGCAGAGACCACTGCACTACAGCCTGCAAACAGCAGACTGTGGAGTCAGCAGAAAGAGCTGTATGAGCTGCCAGAGGTCTTGAACAAAATGCAGCTTCCATTAACAGTGACACGCCAGTAGAAGCAAGTGTGGCTGCATTTTCAGGACTTAATTAGCATTAGCCTACTTAATAAGGTAGGAATGCTTTTGAGAATATGAGAGATGCTGAAACAGTAGAATCTCAGGAAAGAATCTGAAAGTTTTGCCTCTGGGTAAACTGAAAGAACTAGCTGGAAATGGAGAGGTAGTCTAGAAAGCAAAATAAGCAGAACAGATAAAACAGCATGCAACTCCTTGCCTGTAATTTACCTACAGGAGAAAACCAAGAAAGAAGCTTGTTAGAATATGGTAAACCTTGTCCTGCATCTAGTGAAGGAGAAAAGGAGATAATAACTGATTATTATTATTATTATTATAAGCTATACAATATTTTCCTTTCCAAAGACTGCAGCAAGAGTTTTATTATATGGAAAAATGGTACACATATTTTTAAAAAACACAGGGCCATATGCTGGAGTAATGTTGAAAGAAAGGCAAGTAGAAAGAGGGATGAGAGCTGGAAGAGGCTTGTAGTAAAGATGATGTGTCTCATTCTTCAGTCACTCCAGTGAGTGTTTTGTAGCGTGGATTTTCATTACTGCGAGCACTGCGTGTGAAGCAAACACATCTTGACAATACAAACTACACCCAAAACTCTGCTTCACTATCTGATCCAAGTGTCCCAGAAAATTAGTTTTCAGACAATAAAACTACTAAATTGTAATTGGTAATGTCCCACCCTGTGGCTTAATTCTGAAATCTCATCGTTTGGGATTAGACTGGGGCTTGGCCTTGGTGTCCAAATGAGACACAATTGTGGAATTACCAGGTTGATATATTGGTAGGGGCACAACGATTCATTTCCATTATTAACATATTTTAGAGAATTCAGTGGTGCTTTACTTCACTTAAAGAAAATCTGTAATATTGTCTGCTTTCTTGGATATATTCAAAAGTTGGGTGGACACAGGCCAGAGCCAACATTCTGGTTAATGACAGTCTGGGCAAGGGTCTTAGGCAAGAGATCTCCTGAGTGCTGTCCCACCTCAGCCATTAAGTGAAGAAGGACAGCATTTACTTTCAGTTGATGATGTGTTTTTAGGGGGATATCACAACAAATTAATGATGGGGGATTTACAATATTAGTGGGTATTAGAGATAGAATTAAGAATGCTTTGGCAAGAGGCAAAAGTTACTGCATTTAACTCTGGCAGGAGCAGGGTGGGGAGAGTAATCTCTTGGAGGAAAATCAGGATCTCATAAATTAAGTTGCTAGTTGAGTTCTGTCAGTGGACAAATTTGTTTCAGAAAAGTAGGGGGTTGTTTGTTAATTAACAGTGCAAATTTTTTTTTTTCATTATTATGTGTTATTACTTATGTAATTGTTATTTCATTGTTGTTGCATTTAATAATAATTACATTTGTACATAATCCATTTTATATATAATTATACATACATTTATATATAAATAAAATATATAATAAATATAAATTATAAATTAAAATTACAATTACATTTATAAATTACATTTATACATAATAGATTTAATAAAAGCCAAATAATTTTATTATGTAATTGTTATTATTATGTCTAATTATTATGTGTTGCTGGGAATTTTTGTTTAGGTTTTCTATCGAAACAGAATTCAGGTCAGCCGACATAACCTTGAGTGGCCTGTGTAGGACATTCCCCATAATATGTTGGGGCTTATAATGAGACATCTGCAAAGTCGTGCTGCTGTTCTACCTGAAAAATAGTTGGCTTTTATTTAATGAATTTTGTCCTAGCTACTGTTCTATGCAGAGCACTGAGCAATATCTTTCCATGGAATATCTACACTCAAAAAATATTTACCCTATGATAACTTTAAGGTAAATGTTACTTTATAAATTGGAATATTTGTCACTCCATGGAGTTGTTTGCCCTTTCCCAGAAATACTTATGCAGTACAATGAGAGTATTTACCCTTCAATTTAACCAGCAAATATTTGTAGGCCACCATCCGTTACGTCCACCACCTGTTCTCAAGGCATCTCACTGCCAAATTATTTTATTTCTCCATTTCTTTTCATTTTGTTTTATGGTAAGTTGCTCGCTTCAAGTTTTTTCTGTGTCTATTCCTGAACTCTCTCCTTCCCACTGATCACCACATTTCTGGGAACATAGGATCAAGGAACAGGGTCAGGTTTCCATATGCCCGAGGCAGAGCATGAAGAGAGGAACATAGAATCATACAATCATAGAATTGCTTGGGGTAGAAGGGACCTCAAAGATAAACCTGTTCCAATCCTCCAACTCTTTGGGCAGCGACACCTTCCACTATCCCAGGTTGGTCAGTGCCCCATCCAACCTGACCTTGAACACTTCCAGGGATGGGGCAGCCACAGCTTCTCTGGGCAGACTGCGCCAGGGCCTCACCACCCTCAGAGGGAACAATTTCTTTCCAACATCTAATCTAAAACAGCTCGCTTCAGTGTGAAGCCATTCCCCCTTGTCCTGTCACTCCAGGCCCTTGTAAAAAGTCCCTCTCCATCTTTCTTGTAGGCTCCTTTCAGGTATAGGAGGGCTGCCATTAGTTCACCCCTAAGCCTTACCGTTTTGTGCTTTGGCCACTCATCCTTACATTTGCAAATCACAAACCCACAAGTCAGGACTAATTTGTAGCACACAACAGGCTCAGGTACAATTTGGTATCTGATATCCCCCAAGCGCCTTTCTGCACTGTGGGTTTGCAATTTATTCCTCCAACTGAATAGTTATTGGAAATTATTTTCCTCTTCTGAGAAATTTCCTTTCATTTTCCTTTTTCTAAAAATCTCTCCTTTTGCTACCTTTCTTTATGTAGAGTAGAATCTTATGGTATAAGTTGTTGTGCTTCACTAAGGATACTTACTCTGTTTTTGTTTCACCTATATTTTAATAATAATGCTCTCTTAGTTCCTCTCAAATATACTTAGAGTTCTTAAGCATTACATCCACTTCATAAAAAATGCAGATAATACAACAAAAATTACCAGTAATCCTAAAACCCCAGAAACTATAACTGATTATTTTAAAATTAATTTAATGAAGACATTAAAATGTTGTCAGGCTGGAGCCCTAAATCCCTTAGTAGAGTCCCTTTTTCCCCAAAAAATATTGTTCTAGTCTATCAAAAAAGGAGGTCGATTATAAACTGAAGGATTCCTTTCACTTTTCATCAGAACAGTCATCTTTGTGCTTTTTTTTTCCACTTTCTGCTTCCTTGATACAAAAAGAAACTCTTCTGCTCTGTCCATTGTTGATCTGAGCCACATCTGAATGTTTTCACTGAATAGGCAGTGTTCTAAGTCTAGATCAATTCAAATTTAAATAGAAAACTCCTACATCAAACTCTGTGCCTTCTATCGTTGCCTGACATTACATTTGTACTGCAATTGCCAATTCAGGAAATATTTTCCATGTGGATAGGCAATCCACTGATCACAGAACTACTTGTGTTTGCCAGACAACAGCAGGAGCTGGGTCTTTTCGCAATTCTTTAGAAGTACACTCAGACTAAAAACCAACCCAAAATGCTTTACACCCTCTACGGCTGCTGCTGAGCATGTTGGGGATATGGGTGGATTTATCCTCTGTTCCATGTTAGGGACATGAATTTGCTCATGGGAGGTTGCAGGTCAGAACCAGGAGAGAATTTGAGGCCGACTCCTGGAGAGAAACTCACAGCGGTGAATAAGGCGGCAGGGAAAGGGGACATCCATGTGCCGACCCTATCCAGCTGATGCTTCAGGTGTAGGGGTGAAGGTGTGTTTGGGCAGATAAGGGAGTGAAAAGCAATTCCCTACTGCAAACAGCTAGAGACATTGAAAAGAGGTGATTGTGGCTAGGTGCACATAACTGTAGTAATCTGAAAGCCTTTTCTTCTCTGAGTGGTCTGTGGGGAGTGGATGGACAGGCACTGCCTGTGGAGTTGACAGGGGGTTTGGGGATAGAGGGGAGATAGCAACTTCCTATGCAGTGTTCCCAAAGGAAGAATCACAGCCAAGCCATCTGTATCATTCAGCGAGGTGTGTGCAGAAGCACATTTCTTAGCTGACAAGCCCTCAAGAGGAAACTCCTGTTCTCCAAGAGAGGAGAAAGGAGAACACAAGGCTGTGCTCTCTTGGATGTCTTTGTAGCATGCTGCAACTTCCAGCCTTCCCTGCAAGGGAGCCAGGCAGTCATTTGTGTTCTGTAGCTGGGAGGCTTTTCTAGAAGAGCCACAATAGAGATTTCTCAAAAGTAATTTATGTCTTCTGCTTAGAAAGTAAAATAGAAAAAAAAACCCTAGAACCAAAAATTGGCTAAAACATGACTAGAGCTAGATAAAATGTGGCCACACCTTTCAGGGGCAATTCAACACAGACAGCAAAACCATTCTGTTCTGTCTCGTGCGAATAACATGATTTTAAATGGTCCCAATCAGTAAGATGGTCTGCAACATCCTGGGAATCCTCTCCTACCTTGCTTTTCTATCCTGACTACTGACACATATCTCAGTATATCTGGACTGAACAAATACGAATACCTCAAAGTAACATTATCTAATTAAAATGTTCCTCTTTCAGAAATTCTCTAGATTAGTTTTTTTTCCATTTTCTTCTAAGCATCCTTAGCAAAACTGAATCTCCTGACTGAGTTGTGGTCATTTGCACTAGAAATATAGCATCTTTTCTCGTTGGAGCTAAGCTTATAAAAAAATATAAATAGCACACTCCAAAAAGGCTGCCAAATTTTTAGCAAAATACATTTGCATGGATTTCTTCCCAGAGTAGAAATTCCTCTTTTTGCAATTGTGTGCAATTTATGACCACTCAGAAAATATGAGCCATGTTCTCTCCTCTTTTATTCAGCATAAGCTTCAGTGAAATCAAATTACACTGATGTAAAACCATTGTAAATGAGATCAGAATCACAATCTGCCTCACCCAAGACAAAACTGTTTTGTGGCTAAATAATTTCATTTTGTGATTAATTTAATATTAGTGATGGGGTCCAAATGTGTTCTGTAAACTGCTTTATGAATAGAATTTCATTCTCTGAGGTCAGTGAAATACAAATGAAAAAACATTCTATTATCAAAGGTGCCACTTTTTTTTTTGTGAAATGTTTCCTTTTATACAAAATTCTTGTTCGTCCTGAAATCCAAACACTGACTCTCAGAGGTTCTTTCACTGAAGGTGTTGCATTTGGTTTGTTTGGGTTTTTTTGATTCTAGAAAGACAGGTTCTTTACTTAGTTGGTTAATTATTGCTGAATATATTCACTGTTGTTGCTGTCTCCTAGCTAACCCCTAAGTTTGTTTTACCAGGAAACCAGTGCATATCCATAGCTTGATTTGTTACTTTTATAATTAGCCAGCTAAACTAACAGTTTATAAAATTGTATCAGCACAAAGAAAATCCACTTGGATTCAGGAGGACATGATGTTCCCTGTGTTTGCAGAATATTAATTGCACTGGAATAAATATTGATTATGCCCTTTGTAAAATGACCTATAAACATTTCACTATTCTTTAAACACAAGCTGTTTGCTCCTGATAGATTGCCGCACTTTCCCTGAGGAAAAGTAGGGAAAAAAAGTTGGAGAACGCTGCTTTAGTTGTGGGAAAAATACTCAACAAATGATCTTGTTAACAGAAAATTGTGCAACCTTTACAAAATTTTAATTAGATTCTTAATTTTATTCATTCCAAGTCTGCTGGTGGGGAAAAAAGAGAGCTGTACTGGAAGATGTTTCATAAACTCCAAGTTGAAGATCCTGTTCTACAGGACTTACTTTATCACATAAATTAATATAATGCTTAGATCTGGTATTGAACTGAGAAAACAGCTCTTAATAATGTAACTTCTGCTGTAGTTTATAAAGCTGAGACAAATAAACAATGTCTTGCCTTTTTTCTGTCCTGATGCAAATATAAGCTTAACATATCCCCAGTCTTCTCTAGAAACTCATTATTCTTCCAGGTTTTGGCTCCTGAAAATCACCAAATTCTGGACCTTTTAATGCAGAGGGAGATCACAGTCTTTCAGTAGAATGCATATTTTACTATAGTAGAATACTTTACTTGTTTTAAATCTTACTTTCTGGTGTTATAACTCCTTCTAAGCTGCAAGGCTCCTCAGATCAATGTCACCAAGGTTCAAACCATTTTCCCTTCCTCCAGTATGCTTCATAAGGATTATCACATCAAAAAGGCAAAAAAACCCCCTCCTCTACTCTCACTCTCTTTTGTTGTCCATCTTTTAACGTCTTCTGATTTAATTTGATTTTGACATTTGTAGTTACCTTCCTTGCTGGGGTCCCTTAAATGATCATAATTTTTCCTTTGAGGGAACAATGTTCAGATTTCAGGATGTTCTCATACTCATTTTATTCAGGCAGCTCATTCACTACTTCCATCTCTAAGCATTTATATTTTACTTCTGGTTGACAAGTTCCGTGCCTGAGAACACTTTGTCAGAGACATCAATGTACAGCAGGGCTCTCCAGTTGTCTGCAGATGTCATTTCCAGGTCTTTGGTTGCATTCTACCTTCTCATGACATCTCTTGCATAAAATACAATCTGACATATAGCTCGAAATGAAGAGGTTAATTGAGCCTATATAATTGATTCTGTACTTATGTTCACAGCTCAAGAATGCTGGATCTAAAGACACATAACTATGTATTCCTGGCCACCTAAGCTGGGGCAAACCTTATAACATTATTTAGTCCAGATCTTATTGTTGGAAATTTGCATAAAGACAAATTTTTTTTTTTTTTTTTAAGATTCTTACATACTAAAGAAATGGCACCAAATGGAAATCAATATTTTCATTAGTGGTGCTACTCCTCAGTGACATTCTGCTTTAATGAGGAAGGACAGGTGAGGAAGGACAGGTGAGGAGTCCTCTGGATGTGTGCTTAAGGATTGCAGTGTGCGTTGTTTCTGTTTAACTCATTGCAAAGGGACAATCCTCCCTGCAGTAACTTCTTTGGCTGAGGCTGCTCCCACCTCTGGACACGATTTCTTTGTTAGCCAGACAACCCAGCCAATATTACATCACTTTCTGTGAGCAAAGACACTTTCTTATTCTGTCATTCATAACCTGAGATTCTAGGTAGCAGACTTACTGAACTTTAGATAAACAAAACACGACTAAGTTATTGCTTGCTCCTACTTTCACCAGAACACATCCCGATTACCTGCAGAGACCTCCCATTTGAAATTTACACACAAGTACCAAGCACAGGGAACATTTGCACTCTAAGTGAGAAAAGACTCATAGCAAGGTGGCCATCCAATATATTCTCCTATGTGAGAGAGAGCAAACTCTATCCCACTTTGCCCCAGGAGATTCTGTTCCCTGCACACAGATAAACATGGTGCTTTCTAGACACAAGTTACCAGCTACTCTTCCGGTTAAACAGAACCAGGTCTGGCAAGAAAAACAGACCTTTTGCTGCCTCTTGTCTCATAACAGCAGAAATGGGAGAACAAGAGAGCAAGTGAGATGGAATAAATGAGAGTGAGCTGCCTTTCAGGTCTTGGAAGAACCTTGTGGAAATCATCCTCCAGAAGAAATGCTTGTGAAATGAAAAAGCTTGTTTTGTATTTGTTTCAAGGTTCATTGTGCCTGGCTTTGCAGCCATTCTGGGCAGAGAAGAGTAGAAGTCACTTAAATGTCCAGTTGGATGAAGACTGACTCATAGCTTCAACAACTTTTTTCCTCAGCACTCTCTTGCAACAGATGCCTGGAACAGACCTCCATAGGCAGCTCTCTGCTACTGCTGAGCACGTGCAGCCCTCCCACCCAGCCCTCTCTGGCAGTAACAAATATATTCATCTAACTGGATGACTGAACAAACTAATCTATCAAAGATGTAATATCTTATGAGAAAGGGAGAATGTCTCAGAGGGGGACCAATTATTGGGACTACTGCATGCAGGAGCTAAAGCACAGTCTGAAACTAATATTTAAAACCCAGCATTTTTTATCTGTCACTGACATTTAAATCAGAAAATCCAAAATCTGCGTAGTGTCCAGTGGAACAGCAAGCTTAAAAATAGCTTTAAGTGGCAGAATAGCCAATTAGCCTTGAATAATGTGAACTGAGCAAAGCACAAAACCCCTGTGTGCTTCCCTAGTGGAGCAGGCTGAGGCCACCTGGGGTGGTTTGCTGTCTCCAATGATACCTAATGACCAGTGTTTCAAAGGAAGCTCAGATTTTCAGGAAGCTACTAATTACTCCTTGCTGAACCAAGAGCTCGGCTGATACAGCTTCTGATCAGTTTATGCTTGGACTAGAAGCCCCTGCATGTTTTTCTTGGTCAATGTAATTGCATTTTCTATTCATGCTGAATACCTTTATTTTTTTTTAAAACAAAATCCAATATTGATAATGGTTGTTTATCCTCATCTTGCGTTTACATGAAAAAAAGCTATAACCCCATTTTTCTTTAAAAAACAATCCTGAAACAACAGTGGTCCAGGTTGCATCAATACTGTGGGAAGTAGAAATTACAATTAAGAGATTTTTTTCGCACGCATGAATGAATTCTGCAAATACTAACAGAGCTGTGGACAATTGCCAAAAATATTAAACATATGAGAAGTCTGGTCATTCTCTTTTTTGATTTTTTTTTTTTCTCCACGGACAGGAAATAACTGGAAAAAATATCCGATTGTAGAAGGCTTAGGTTAGAAGAGGGCAGTGCTCAAAATCTTGCAGCTCTGCATTGCTGGCTTAGGTATGGCTTAGGATAAATGCAGCCCAGAAAACTTTCCTTCTTTGTTCCTGAATTCAATCCATTCCAGGATGAACATTATTAAAAAAATAATATTGCTCTCAGTTGATGTTAGCTCTCTCATAGACAGAAAAATGAAAACATTTCAAGAAGATTTGTTTTTATGACTTTGGTTAATCTTTTCAAAACAAATTTAAAGACAATAGAACTGGAAAGGCAATTTGCTGCTGTCTTCAGCTTGCTGATTGCTTAATCTTTGGTTATCACATCTATAAATTGGAAATCTGGGACTTTCGTGCAAGTACTTCACCCAAGGTTTCTTGTGACACTGGGGACAGTGGAAACCCAGCTTTTCCAAGGAAGGCAGGGAGTGAAAAGAGGGTCTTCTCATCAGGGGAACTATTACTTTCTACATTTGGTCCATTTATGCAGTGAGGCACGAGGATTTGAAAGACTCAGTTGCTTTATGGAACTGCTTTAAAGAGAAGGGGAGATTACGCCTCTGTAGGTTTTATCACATCCATATGCAACTTTATTATATAACAATTTCTAAAGCGGAGAGACAGGAAAAGGGATATCAAGAGGTTCCCTCTCTCCGATAACAACGTTAACAGATATTCAAGGGTGTTTTATAAATGTTCGGATGGGATCTGAGGCTGACCACCAGCTGATGACGGTATCAACTTCCAGCATCACAGCTTTGAAATTTTATTCTATAGAATTGTTTTTGTGGGATAGGGAGAAGAGGAAAAAAGAAATGTGGAATAAAATATTAAAAATCTCTAGGAAAAACATCAAAGAGAAAGAAGAATTTGGCACTGAGATTCTTTCGATCATGGATCTAAATTATGTTGTGGGAGCAGCATGAAAAGAGGGTTTGAGGGCTTTTTTAATTTAGATTTTTCACTGAAAAATAAATGTTCTTTTAGGAGGTTAGAAACTGTTCCCTCAAAAAATATTTCTTACATCTTAAAATAACCAGGTTGTACTTCTTCTGATAGCAAAAGAAAGATGCAGTGGTTTAAGCAGTCAAAAAGTCTTTTTAATGCTGCCAAGGGAGTATATCTTCCTTGCAACATAAAACATATGAAAGGAGGATTCATTTTTTTCTCCTTTCTAATAAATTTAAACTATTCTGTTCAAAATTTCTGAAGAGCAAAATATTTTTTCTCTTCAGAATAGTCATGGAAAATTAAAACCAGTTACAAGAAAATTATGAGGAAGGCTTAATTTGATGTCTGGAATTCAGTCTAAAGTCTTCAGAGGCCGGAGTCTTAGAATAAATCAGCTGCTGCAGAATTGTTAAACTAAATGAAGAATGTACATTTTATGGTGTGGAAATGTAGATTTATTTGTATAGTATTTTTTGCTTTGCGAACATAATTTTCAGTTGTCTAAAACCACTGCCAGCATTGACTACATCTAATGAAAAAGCAAAAAATTTGAAACAAATGAGGTAACCAAATTAAGTCTTTTTCTAGATGTCTCAGAATTTTGTGTCGTAGTCAGCTCTCAACTGCCAGCCAACTAGTAAATTTTTTTCTTTTTATATCTTTCCTCCTTAAAAAGTGGTAATGAATCTCAGTATTTTCCATACTGGTCACCAACTTAAAAGGGAATAAAACAGCAGAGATAGACCAAGGAAGAGACAAGTAACTTGGGGATGTAAAAGGCAGTATACCTCACTAGGGTCTGTTAGTGAAGGGGCAGTCTTTCATTTCTGAATTCTATTTGAAATTCTAAATCAAAGGTAGCTTAGCAGAGACCTAGAGAATCTGCAAACATTTCACAGCGTTTTTCAAAAGAGATGTTAGCAAGAAAATTAAATAAAATTTCTTCTATCATTTGAGTCTCAGTACAGAGAATAAAACTCATCATTTCCATACACTGAGACAACAGTGGTGCAAATTTATGGAAGTTTATGTATAAATATGCATATGAATAACACATAGAGAACCTCCATGTGTTGACAAATAGAAGACACATCTGAGATGTCTGTTAAAATTCAGCGTGGACTCAGCCGTGCTGCATTCACCAGCAAACACAAAACAGTCACCGCTTTAATCAACTGCAGTGAAAGGAGAGACAGTTTTAGAAGCTGTGGAAGGTTTTCAAAAGGAGTAGGAGGAAATGCTGGAACTATTGGACAGTACAAGATACAGTCACACAAGAATCATAGAAAAGGGGCATTCAAGCTATGAAGTAACAATGGTACAAACAAGCCACAGAATGGGAATGGTTTCTGAAAGTGGCCATAAGACTAGAATTTATCTTCAATGTACCAACACAGGAAATTTCTTCAAAATAAAGGTGTGTTTACAGATGGGAAACACCCTTGTTTGGGTCAAGTGCCCCTTTCAAATTCTGAATCAGTAAAATCAAAGAAAATGCTCATTTTTCCTTTCCAGACTACTAAGCAATAATATTAAATTTGGAGGTCTAAAATCTTTTTCCTGTATTCTCAGTTCCTTACATCCAATCTCTTCTCAATAAACACTGCTTTCCCCATTCCTCTGCTGTACTTTTCTCCCTCTTTTCAATTCCTTCCTGCTCCCCTTTCATTCCTCAATGCAGCCTTTGCTAGACACCACACCAAAGGCTCCAGGTCCCTTTGTTCTTTCTCTCTCTGCCTTTTGCCCATTTTGTACAGTTCAATGCAGCTTCTTTGTTTCATGGACTACAGCACATGTTGTGTTTGTACTTTGCTAAATCCACAGGACTTCTGATTCAGTTGAGCTCCCTGATATTTGAGTGTGAATAATAGATAGTGGTGCAGTGGCTGGAAGTGCCAGCTTCAATCCATGTGCAGAGAGGCAGAAACAAAAGGAAATGCCTCAAATCTGAACAAGCACAATCTCTGAGAGTTCCTCCCTGCTCCAGGTGGAAGGTTTTTGTGGAGCAGAACACAGGAGCCAGCAGCCCCTTCCCTTTGCCCACACCGTATTTACACCAGTGGGCAGTATTACCACTGGTCAGTGGTCACCCTAGGTTTTTGCTTTTCTTTATTTTTGCTTCATATGGTAAGTGATTACTTTTTAACCAAAGCCAATCATGTCTAGAAGAGTGAAGAGAGCAGACAGAAAGTGATTAGGAACCAGGTGTCCTGCTGCTTTCCCTCCATGCCTGCCTCTCTCCCACTGAACTCCAGCAGACACCTTTTACTGTGTCATGCTTCTAGCTGAGATTCATAGGATCTGCTAATTAATGCTGCCTACGCCTTAATAGCTAACAGATATTTGATAATCCCCAAGTATAAGGATACGTATTATCTTCAGCATTACTGCAAATCTAGCTTCCATTATTTGTATAAATGTTTTTCTTTGCAAACTCTACGCTCTAATTTATGATGAAGTTAATCATAAATTAAGACTTAAACTATTCACATTATTGTTGAAGAAATGCATGGTAGAAGCATCCCGCAAATAGGATTAACATACACATATTAAACTTCCATGAGGCTCAAGGAACAGAATAATGTACTAGAATTTCATGTATTGGAAGTCAGAGAATCCTTTTCCATCATCCCATCCTTTGCCTCCCCACCATAAAAAAAATCCCAAACGAAACGACAAACAAACTTAAAACCACAGATGCCAGAAGAGATAAGTGATGAGGGATTAATAGAGTTTCTCTTGACCCTGGGATTAACTCCACCTAGGAGAGATCAGGTCCAGAATTTTCTTCCCTGGGTTGTATATGATATCAGAATTCTATTTTACATTAAATAGATTACATATAAATGTCAACATTCTCATCAGCATATGAAGCACATAGAAATAAAGTAAGAAAATACTAAGCATCTTTGCAATTAATTCAAGATGGAATTCTTCTGTTATTACAGCCCACATTTATAAGTATCTATGTTTTATATATATATATTTATCAGACAGGATGAAGCAGCCAGAGTTGGAATGAATGACAAGAAGCTGATTTGCTCCATAGGGGAATGTCTCTAAGTCCAACAGTGTTCTGTATATTCAAGGCAAGGACATGGTAGAAGCCAAGAGAAAACTTATCTTTAAATTGCATTGAGGCAAGCCTATCTTTGACAATAAACTGGTTTAGAGCTGATTTATAAGTTCTGCTGAAACAGATAACCAGCAGATTACAAATATTCAAGATTTTTACACAGCTTTTTTTAGCTGCATCCCATTTCTTTTAGATTCAGTTTCAGGATGATTCTAATTCAACAACTGCAGAAGCAACAACACTGATATAAGTGTGCCTGATAAAAATGTATTTCACAGTCACAGGGGAGTGAAATACATTTCCAAGACACACTGATTCAGTCAGGATTGAAAACAAACACCATACTACTTTTTCTTTTTAATCAAACCTAGGTGACATAAATCAAGTGCGAGATTATGATTGTGGAACCATCACAGTGAAATGTGTGTAAATGACTTTCAGCAGTCTATTAAAAAAAGTAGAAAAGGTTTATGACGAATAATTAAACCCCAAAACCAACAAAAACAAACACCACAAAACAGAAAAACAAAGGAAAAAAATCCACACAGCCTGGAAGAATACAGGTTTGACCAAAACATGAAAGAAAGAAAAGTGACATTGAGTAAATTCTCATACATTTAGGGGGTTTTGTAGCCTAGTCTAAAAGGTAAAGAAAGAAACACTCTTGTTTTGTTTAGAGGAACTCAGTCCAAAGTACTCAAAACAAATTGAATTTGCAAAACAATTGGAACTAATCAAGGTCTGCTCTCCTCAAGCATATGTGAAATAATAAAAAAAAACAATCAAAAAAGAGTAAGAATAACTATAAACCCTGGTCAGAAAAACCACCCTCTTACTAACCTAGCCCTAAGAAAGTTAGTGGTTAATAATATCAAAAAGAAAACGTGGCAGAGATGGGCAGGTGGAAACTTCACAGAGAGCATGGTGGGAAGGCAAAGATCCCACCAACAGCCCTGGCTCAGATTGGGAAGGGTCTGTGCTGGACAAAGGTCTGCATGACCCTGGTGGGTTGTTGATGTGGAGTTGTTTAGAATGGTCTCAACGTCTGTGTGCTTCTGCCATGGCCATGACTCCTGTAGAGTTAAAAACACCATTCTTGTTCCCTACTGAAATCTGCTCCTAGCAGCATGGGATCCCAAAGAGAGCAGGTTGGCACTGGCTAGATAATGCCAGATCCACTTAGACACCAGCGTGGGGTAGTTCATTGTGATGGGGTCTTTGCAGGTTACATGATGTAAAGCTCTTCCAGGTCATGAGATTCCAGATTTTCATGAGAAGGAGAGGGGAGATGCTTGTGCCAGGAGAGGCTGATATGATCACTTTAACAGGAGCAATTGCATCGTGCAAGGTGCTAAGGCAGCATATTCAGCAGGACTGCAGAACGAACAGTGTGAATTGCTTGCAGCAATAGCACAGCCAAACCTGTCATTTTTCCTACATGAATATCCACAGGTTGTCCAGGCTAAGGGAAGGACACTTAAAATTCTGGGGTATAAAAATATTTACTTGAAGTAAGCATGCATAGGTTCAATTGTTGGCATTCTGAGTTGTACGCCATGGGTCTAATTTCACTTAAAAACATCATATGGGTGGCCCTGGGAGCTGTATTAGACCATCTGCATGAGTGTCAGGACTTGCATGTTCTATTACATATATTTTCCCTACATGTGTGCTTTTAAACAAATTTTGGAAAAAGACTTTCATAAACTTTGTGGTGCCAGTATTGAATAGCAATAGGCAGCATTTAAATGCCAAAACAAAGCATGAAAAATTTTATCTGCCTCAAGGGTATGTCTTTGAAGGTGTCAGAGGCATTAAAAACAAAGAAAATAGAAGAAGTGATACGCCAGATGCACACATCTGCATCAGTTCAAACCCAATCCCCAGTCCCCAAAGCTGTCAAGAACAACTTGCAGGAGGAAAGAGAGAGTATTTATTTTTTAATCGTCTATCTAAGTACAGAAAGCTTAGAAAGGGCTCTGGGGGAAGCTTCTTGTGGTTAAAGTATGTTCTACTCTTCCTTACCTTACCCCAACATAATTCTTTCCCCAGTGTTTTTTGTAAGCCTTTTTCTGCACGGCTGTAGCTCACAAGTTCTTGTGGTTTCAGCTGTTTCCCAGACACAGGGATTCCAAAGGGGCACCACACTCTGCATGAGGGTTCAGTCCTTCCTTTATTTCTGACACACAAGTGAATGAGCAGCCCGTAGAAAATACTTTTCTTCACCTAAAGCCGTAGTCTAGATATGAATTAAGGGGAAGATGTGGGGAAGAGCAGGGGAGGCTCAAAGTGGGAGTTCTGGCTGTTACCAGAGCAAGAGGATCTTCACTTGGGAAGTGCTATCTTTTAAGCATCGCAATGATGTTGCAATGTGCCAACACAGCATCCATCAAGGAAAGCCCTGGGGTAGAGGGGAAAGTCCTCATGGGTTTTTTGTACTACTGCATGAAACAGCACTGGTTTCTCTTCCTGTGGGGACAGATCCACACCAGATATTGCAGAGAGACTGACATTTGTTCCATCGTGCTACAGTACATCTGAGTATGTACACAGCCAAGGGCTGAGCTAGGGATCTACAGGCCATTTGAGAGAGAAAGGGCCATTTTAGGGAATCTTACCAGCAGGCTGCTGGAAAATGCCCTAAATGACTATTACATAGTCTAATTTATTTATATGGTTATGTTTCATTATAGTGTTCCTTTGCAAGATTTATTTATTAGCAGGAAAAATGTCAAATTATTACCCTTTTGCCTTTTTTAGGAAGTAACCAGCATTTCTTTGTGGATAGGCAAAATCAAACTTTTTATTATTATTCAGTTTCTATGGTCTTATTTATCACCTAATTCCACTCCATGGCAGCATCTATTGCAATTTGTAGATGATCTTCAGAGAAGATGGAACAGTTATGTTCTCTGCCATCCCTCATGCTGTACGTATTAGGACTGAAGATGCGTTCAAAACTAAATAGAGTTGCTTAGATAGGGGAACTGGCTCCTTCCCTGTGATGCTCAGTGAGGCCAGCTATTGGCAAAAGACTTGAATTTTTAATATCTAATTCCTTACTCAAATACTACAGTTTAATTAACCTGACCATGTGGCTTAATAAATGATATTAATTATTTAATCAATATTCATTTTTATCAAATACAGAAAATCATTAAATAAACACTGTCAAGGAACTTAGATATATTTATTACTGATGCTTTTGACTATTTCAGACCTCCTAACTTCAGCAAAATATTGAATGTCTTTCTAAACCATTTCTTTAATTTTATTCCTACAAAATGTTTTTGAAAGGAACTTTGTTTCCTGCCTGCAGAACAGAGGACACAAAAAAAAGCTAAGACTTTCTCTTTGGCATCACTCTAGATATTCCCTTTAGACCGACAGGGGACAACCATGTACCCAATGGTCCAAAGAAAATATTTGTGGTCATAGGGATTTTCCTAACCCTCTGTTTCCACCCAAAGTCAAATAGAGCTTGTCTCTCCTTAGGGAATATCTTTGTCAGAGGTAGTCCACTATCACTGTGGAAAGGCATATACAGAATTGGAACTACTAAGAGTGTGCAAATATATATAATTATATATCATTCTATGTTATAGAATGCATACAAATACACAAACACAGCAGCACATTCCATTTTGAAATTAAACTTTAGGCAGCATGGAGTTAAGCCCCATCCTCGCAGGAAATCGCACACAGCGTTGCCGTGGGTGCTTCTCTCCCAGCACAGGAAGAGGTCTCCTGCTGAATCCCCCTCACCTCAGCTCTCCCTGCCTGAGCAGACCCATCCAGAACTGAGATCATTATTTCACCCTCTGGAACCTCTGAAATCCTGACAATCGATGTTCTTTAAAAATTAAAATGCAAGTTTCAAGCCAAAATATCTTGGCTGCCTCTGTGTGCTGCAATGTTAAATACAAAGATCAAGCATTGCTTGTTTTATGGTAACACACAGAGCAGCCATAAACAAAGTGCAGCCCAGGCCACAGAGCTGAACAGCTTGCTTTACACAATCAAGGAAAGGTACAGGCAGCTCATGGCAGCTACTCACAGTGCTGGATCACAACCTGAACAATGCCTCCACTCTCAGAGCTGACACTTTCCTTCAGAAGCACATGAAGGAATGGAAAGTTACACCACGTTCTAAGCAAGACCTTCATCTCCTGGTCTGTTTTAGACCACTCATATAAGAAATACAAACTTCAGACTTGCACAAAAAACAGAGGCTTCAGAAGTTTCTAAAGTGAGTATTCTTCGGCAGCAAAATTGTACTACTCTCTCTGAACTCCATCCAGGCCAGCACTGGGGCACCCTAATAAGGAGATTAGGAAAGGGGCTATATGGAAGTGGATTAGAGATGCTTGCTCAGTTCTGCTGCATAAAGCTGTAAGAAGCAGAGCTCAGAAACACTGCAAGAGCAGGAGTCCAGAGTTGCAAGGATGTGCCACATCTGGTATTTGAGGAGGCACGGGGGAGAAGGCTTACAGAGATTAGTGAGAGGCAGCAGAGGAAAAGTGGGAAAAGACTCTGGGAGCTGAAGCATGATGCAAGAACTCCACCACAAATCCTGCTGATCTGGAATTTGTATGGCAGACAGAATAGCACATGATACTGTCATGGCAAGCTGCTCTCCTGCTGGGCAGCTGGAGTTGAGAACGGAAACAGGAGAATTAAAAAGCAAGGGCACTCCTTGTTAGCAGGACAGAAATATTCTGGAGATACTGAACTCAAGTGTATGTGTCTTCAAAGACACTCTGAGTATATTATTCTGCAAATGGCACTGACTTAATCCATTTCCCATATTCAGCCCAAACCACAGTCATGATTTCGAACATTTCCAAAGGATTCCCACTACCAGGACCCGATGGAAGCCAGGGAGGGCAGACAGGTGCTAACCTGCTGAAGTCTGGAAAACACGATGCCCCATACAGTGGAAGGAAGTAGAATAATAGATCAACAAATAAGTTCTATGAGGTGCATCATTTATTAAGTAAGGAAGAAAAAAAAAATTCTATAAAGTGACTGTTCTCAGATACTCCCGGGATAAATCAATTTAAACTTTGTACACTGCTCAGGCTATAGCTACAGAATTAATGTCCTGTGTAGCAGCCAATCTAATCTTTTTTAGTAATACACTGTGAAAAACCTATTATCCTACCTATGATTCTTACTGGCCTGTTTCTATTTATTTCTTCAATGTCAGCGTCAGCAGGCAAGTGTAGTCTGCCATTTAGCAATAGGGGAATATTTTCACCCACTTCAGAAAATGTAATTTCACATGTGGGCCCTCACGTGGGGTTTGATGTGGGGGTTTTTTGATGGATGATCAGCAAACCAAAATGGTACAGTAAACAGACAATTGGAGGAAAAACACAAGCCAGTCATTTCAGGAAAACGCAAGCTCTTAAATAATGGACACTGTTAGAGGACAGCAAAATCATTTACCTCACTACTCCTGTTAATATCCATTACAGTTCACTCTTGTATTTTTACTACCCACTGTGTTGCTCACACTTTTGGTGACATTACCCCAAATTTTTATCCAAGCCAAGTCCAGCATGTTGCAAAGTTTGGCATGTCTTGGGCAGAAATAGCAAAGCCAGTGGCCAGAGCCACAGCAGGAGTGGCATTGGCAGCAGGAACCTGCTCCATCCTTGCAGAACATCTGCTGGGGTGCACCCCCTGAGCCAGGGGCAGAGTGATGCATGTGCTGTGCCAGCAGGCAGGTGGCAAACAGGCACAAAGACTGCTCAGGGGGATCCTTTGGAATGCTTGGGAGGGTGGGTACTCAGCGTGCCCACCTGCCCCAGCAGCTGAGAGCATGGGAGGGTTTTTGGGGACAGATGCCATTAGCACCAGGGATGCGGGTTTTTAAAAATTTTCTGGGCTGAAAGTGTGGGTTTCCAAAACAGGGGCACAAATCATGGAAAATACCTGGAATTTCTAGTGGGCTTCTGAGAAAGAATTATTATTAGCTCAGAGGTGAGATTCCTAGGCTGGAGATTGTTTGCTCTTTTCAATTGATACAGAATCATGTTCCCCTTAGATAAACTGCATGCAATTTAATGCAAAGAACACCTGCAGCTGCTGGTGCTTTGGGAAACCCCTAAGGATGGCCTGAAAACATGATGCATTGTCTCTGCCACTTCCTTTTTCCCTTGGTAAGGTATTTTGGGTAAATAAATGAGGAGAGTTCATTAGCATGCACTGGCTAAACAATTGTTAAGAAAATACTCAAGGGCTGAGACTTATGATAATTTTCATTGGAACAACCTAGGGAACCTAATACATAAATCTTTAAGATTGTGCAGCTCGCTTGCTTTGGGCTTGGGCAGATTAATAGATAATAGCACTAATACCAAAACAAGTTAATGTCTTAACACCTTTTGCCTAGGTGTTGTTAGCTAATCTGAAAAGCTAGGCATGTCCAGATTTATGCCACTGCTGTGCAAAAGAGAAGCAAGAAAAAAGACAGCCGTCTTCTGCTAAAAATACAGCAATATTCAATGAATGTTTGTTTAGGATATGACGCAATATGCCAAAAGGAAAACTTCTGGGGACAGGGCCAGGTTTGCACATTACAGATCTGCTTAAAAGGGGATCACAATCATAGAACTCCACCCTTCTCTAAACTAAAACAGGTTATTATTATATATTTAAAATAGCATACGCTCAAGTCATCTCTCTAGAGACCTGTTCTCACCCAGTTCAGACACAGAGAGCACTCGAGAGTACCTTTTCCATTCTCAGAGGTTTTGAGATGATTCCTTATGAGAGTACATGAGAAAGAGCCAATGTATTATTCCCCTCTTTCAAGAGTGCTAGAATTGATAAACTTCATAAGACCAATTATCCTTTTCTCATGCAACCCCATTCCTTTTACAATATCCACAAGTTTTTAGCCAAAAAATAAGTCCGTTATTAAAGATATGAACATTTTAAAACACAACATGGACACATACTTTACTCTATTTGCTGAAAAAATGTAATGAAGTGGGATGCATATATTGTGAAAATATTATCAAATTACCAGCCAACAGAGGAAAGCACCTGTGTCACAGATGATGAATCTCAGGCCCTGAGGAATTTCATATGACCTTTCTGGTTAACTTGATTTCCCTTTTCCCACCTTGGGCACCAAGATGTTTTTTCATTCTTGGCTTAAAAAGGCGACACCTTTCATTCAAACCTCAGTTTGCTATCTACTGGCCATAGACAAAAACATAGTTTCTTGATTTGTCCACAGCATCAGACTATCCTTGCAGGCAACTTCTGGTGCTCAGTTTCAAGTGGAAGAGCAGATGAAAATCTAGCATGCATTTATCTAGCATATTTATGCATCCCATGTACCTCCACGTTGATGCTAAAAATCAGATTGCATTTTCCCCTGGTTACTCCTACTGTAGAAATTAATTTCTGCTTAAAATAGAGACAGGGCACACTGAAATGATCTTATGTCCGAATCCTCAACCCTCCAAGCAAAAACATATAAAAGGGATCAAAAGCTTTTGGATCCTCTTTCATCTACATATCTTGTTTCTTCAATCAAACACACCAAGCTGTTTAAATCTTCTCTGTGACTTTGCCTGACTAATATATGACTCTGTAGGGTTTGGAGGTTTTTTCTGTTTTCCTCTTGCCTTTATATTAATGTACCTTCAAAAGAAAAAAGATCTGTGAGACTGCTAATTTGACAGTTGACAAACACAACTGCACCATCAATCTTCTTTGCCAAAAATAATCAGACTCTAAACTTTTAAGATTTTGAAATTAAGAACACACTTCCCTCTCCCCCAATGATATAAAAAAAAAAAATCTGGATCAGAATGAGGTTGAAGATACAGAATGTCACCTGCAGCATGATCCGGTCAAAGTGCTGTCATAAAGACCCAAACAGAAAGGACCAGTAACTTTTTTGTCCTTTCTCGGTTTCTGCTCAAGGGACAGTTTATGCAGGATGCAGTGTGTCTCTGAGGTAGCAAAAGCTCTCTCTGATGCATGTTTTGGTGTGTCTATTGACACTGGATGCTGGAAGCAGTCAGTGGGAAACAGGTGGCAAAGCATCCGTGGAAAACTGTCTTTAGTTGAAACTAATGTCCACAGGTCCCCTGCCTGGCCATCAACACAATCACTACCCTCTGCAGTTCCCTCTGCAGCCTCAAGAAATCTCCACATATTTCACAGAATTATAGTCTGGGTCAGGTTGGAATGGAGCACAGTGGATCATCCGCTCCAGCCTCCCTGCTCAAGCAGGGCTATCCCAGAGCACATGGCACAGAATTGTGTCCAGATAATTCTTGAATTTCCCCAGTGAGAGAGACTCCACAATCTCTCTGGGCAACCTGTTCCTGGGCAGGGTGACCCACACAGTAAAGAAATTCTTCCTCATGTTCAGGTGGAACTTCTTGTGTGTCAGTGTCTGCCCCTTGCCTCTCATGCTATTGCTCAGCACCAATCATTGTTCTGGTTATAGTTTTGGTTTTCCACCCGTTTTGCTCTCACTCAGTAAAAGTTTCATCAAAACCATATTTCTGTCTCTTATGTCATGTGAGATTTGCTTAAAGCTTTAGGACGCACGTCATCTGCTGCTTCTCTCCCACCTACAAGTCTTGTAACCCCGTTGTGTAAGAAAATTAGATTGGTTTGACATGATTTGCTCTTGACAATTCCATGAATAGTTTCCTGCTATCACTCATAAATCCCTATCTGATTGAATTTAAACTGTGCCTGCTTTACACTAATTAATCTAGAATCTCCCTTAAATTCCACTTTTCTTATTTCTTCCACTTCTTCTGTTCCTTGACACAGTGTCAAACTAAATGTTTGATTTTTACCAGAGTATCAGATTTCTGTTTGTTCAGAGGAGAGTAATGCCTGTAGATCTGTTATTCACCATTCACTATAACAAGGGGGACAAACTGAACCTACCAGGTTTATTTAAGCAGCCCAACAAATAAGCACTTCTTTGCAGGCTGGCTATGGAACTTCTTGCCAGTGGAGATTGTGAAGGCAGAAACAAACAGTGGTCTAAAAAAGGTCTAGGAAAATTCACAGACCATAGCTCTACACACAGAGAGGCAAAGTGATGAGGCAAATCACTGTTGGGAACATTGTCAGGAAGAAAAGAAAAAAAAAAAGTGTTTGGAATTTGTAAATGAAAGGAAAGCATCTCTGACATCTCTGGCACAACAACTCGTGCTGCTGCTGAAGAGTGAAGGGAAAAGAAGGCAGCAAAATTACAATTCCCATTTGCTCGCTTTCTTGTGTTCTTATTATAGGAAATACCTAGGGTATAACCATACCTCCAGCTTACCTAAAAGCAGTGGCCATCTGGGACTGAAAACACAGGGCAGATATCCAGTCATGGATGTGAACTGCTTCTGCGAAGAAGTCCAGGCCGTGGCTTTTGCACAAATGGTGTGTCCATGCAGCACCATTGCTGTGCTCTGAAATGCAGAGACCCAGACACAGGTGCCAGCTGTGTGTGGGCACTGTGAATCCACTCTGGCATGAGGAGACACCCCTGAGAGAAGCCATCCCCCTGCCCTACAACACCTTAAAATGCCTTCTTTTAATTAGAAAACCCACACCTGTTATCCATGGGCAGATATTGTACACACCTGCTGAAGGGGGTGAGCTGCTCAAATGAATCTGCTCTGTCATTAATTTTCTGTGGGTTTCAGCTGCGACTCCTGTGTTTGCTGAGCTACAGCAGGGTGTTCAGTACAGAACAAAGCGTAAAGCTGAAGAGTTACCCTCATTTCTAAATTGGGTAGCATTCAGCATTCAATCTGTTAATTACTGTGTCTGGAAAGCCTTGGCATACATATTCATCACCTGCAATTGTCATGCTGCCAGCTTTTGCAACTTTAATCACTAGCTTCATGATATCTGGCATTTTTCTTGAAGTCGAATCCCTCAGAATTGTTTGGTCTTCTGACAGTCTCAGTTTTGTTTCTTTTTAGAAAAGAAAGTCTAAATTTAAGGTCCTGAGATTTCAAAGAAAAAAAATGAAATATCAGTATCTGGGGGGAAAATGAAGATTTTGGAGAAGAATTGTAGCAATAAAGGGTCTCTAAAATACAACTTCAAGAAAAGTAAAGTTCACTTTAGTAAAAAAAAAAAAAAAATGGAGGCATGAAATTATATAGGAAAAAAGAAGGTGGGCTGTTGCAGTCGATATGATTATTAATAAGGTATTAAAATAAATGGTGATCACAGGAGACAAGAAGGCTCTTGGAGGATGAGCTCAGAAGAATTTACTCCCATTTGTAACAGAATGAACATTATTAAGAGTTTTGTGATTGCTGGAGCATCAGAGCTGCCTGACTGCAAAAACTATGGAAATTTTTGCTAGCTGTCTATAAATTATAAGATTAGACAAACAGCTGTGAAAGAGCGCCACAGAATACTTCATCCTGATTCAGACCATCCATGGACTCTTTCACAGTTTTGCCTCTTTGATTCAACACATCTTGTTTCAGCAGCAGCATGATGGTGATGCACAACAACTTCTCTTAGTAGAGAGCAGCAAAGGCAACACTACTGTTTTACTCCATGTCATCTTTGCCAGAGAGGAAGATAAAAAACACTGGAAAATTTTGATAAGAAAAGAACTTTTTTTTTCTCCTAGGTCTTCCTCTGTGTTGAAGAGAAAGTGCTATGGATCAAGGCAAAGGCATGTTTCAGTACTTCATTATCTTCACAACTGTGTGACATTGCTGTAAGCACCCTCAGAGCAAAGCCGTGTCAAAGAGAGCTGCAGACGAGCAGTGCAGGGCTACTCCTTCATCCCATTCTCTGTTTCTCAGCTGGCTTTAGGGCATGCTCTCTAAGGAGTGACCTCTTGGCTCTGTACTACGTCCTCCTGCTATTCTTGTTGCAGGGAGTATGGATTTGAAAGCAATCCCAGTTATCAAAGCAGCAGTTATACTTCCTACTTTGGACCTTAGAAATTAATTCAGACTAATTCTCAGCTTCTCCCAGTTAGAGACTTGGGAGCCAATTTCTTTTAAAAAACTCTCATCCCTAAGAGTTTATCAACACATCAAAACTCTATGTCCATGATTTGTCCACTTCAAAATCCTAGACAGTTTTAATTTCAAGTTATGCAACCCAGAAGCACATGTATTTTCCTGCCCAATAAAGTTTGTTTGAAGAGGTTAGAAATAATTATGAAATAACTGTCCAAGAGACAAAGAGTGTTTAAGGCATTCCACTGAGTTGAATCTAATTCAAGTCAACAATTGCCAGAAGCCAGAAGTGTCTAAGTTCCCTTTGACTGTTAGGACAAGCTTGTTCCTGGCTTATCCTCGACAAAAATACAGACACATCACATAATCCTTCAGCTTTTTGGCATCCTCAGGAAAGAGGATGGGAACTGAATAGTCTTGAGGCAGCTACCCAGACATTACTGAGCTCATCTCTTCAGACAAAAGAGCAGTGAATAACAAACACAGGTGTATCAATAAGTACTGACTTCAACAGCAAACAAACCTGGGGTATCCTTCTCCAGAAGTGTAAAGTTATCATCCTAAAACACGATATCCTTTAGCTGCAGAGGAAGATTTTCACAGAAAGGTAAGTAAATAAGGAAAACCTTAATTTATATCTTATTTCATTGGAGTTTGCCTTGCTTCTATTTGTGTTGTACCTTCCCAGCAGGAGGAGTTCTGAGTTAATCAATTAATCAATGCAGCCCTACTTCACTATGAGCAACTTCAATTTAAATTAGAGTTTTGTATGTCCATAATCTGTAATTAGTAATCAAGAGATACTGCTGCTGCTACTTGAAATATTTCACGGAACTGCAGGAATCACTAATGTGTTCGATTCTGTTCCATTTAGGTTAATCTGAGGTCTGTTGCTGACCTCTGTGAGTCCAGTACTACCTTTAAGTATAATCCTACTCATTATTAGTGCTAATGAGTTCAGCTCCCTCAATTGCTTCATTTCAGTAGTTTCTGTCAGCCTAACTTTTCCTGACTGGCATCCAAAAGAGCAACTTCTTTTAAGTGAGCTTTGAAAGCCCTGACTTTCTCCCAGCTCTTACTTTTTCAATTGTGAGGATAAAAATCAGAGATCTGTATCTACTTTAATATTTCTCTTTGCAAAATTCCACACTCATAAAGCTAAAGTCATAAAGGAATTCCTACACTCCTAGGTAGGATAATAACTCATATTTCTTAGGAAATTGATGCAGTGCAGATCTGCAGTCCACAGACAACAAAGTCTGCTGGGGGAAGGAAACATGGAAGTTGAGTGACTCTTCCCTACGTGTTCAGTACATCCCCCAGTGACATTCTGCTCATATGTGTTTCATGGCTTTTGTTGCAACAACTTTTAAAATGGTCCACTGACAGTTAATTTTTCAGATTTTGGTGTTGCTCCATTTCTCCCCTGGAAACCAGAGGCTCTGTCTTCTATAGTGTCCCCTAGTCCCTTTTTCACTGTCCTTCTTCCCAAAGGAATGCACCTTGGAAGTGTCTCAGATGTCTGTAGAGAGGAGAAACCAGAATAACAATTTCTAAGTTAGAATATTCATCACAGCTGCAACAGCAATAGCGTTTTCAGTCCTATCTTCCAAATAATTTTGCACTGCATGTCTTTCTGGCTCCAAGACATAGTCAGACTTTGGCTGTATCTGAAGAAATAGGAGTGAAGCAGAATGGGGATGAGCATCCCCAACATATTTTCTGCTTCCCTTTCTGCCCAGGGATGCTCAGGCAACTGTCATTGTCCCAGTGAGACAGCAAATAATGATCATCACAGGGAAAACTAAATAACTCCAATGTAGTCTGATCCCAATGAAAAATAAAGGAACTCAGGCCATCATTTATTAGTGCAGGAGATGGTGTCGCCCAGGCTGCTGCATCGGTGCTCTGCAGCTCTGCCACGTGCTGGCTAAACCCCACAGCTGAGAAGTCAGGAGATCTCCCAGCAGTGTCAGCTGGGTTGGGCTGTGTCCCTTCTGCCCTGCAGGAGGGTCAGGAGGATGAGCAAGGCTGGATGGAGACTGGACAGGCTCAGAACATGTGGCCATCAAAGCAAGAACCTGACAGCACCGACCAAGAAAACTCTCTGAAGAACTTTAACTACATGGCCTTCAATATTAGTGTAAAAATTTATCCATGCCTTTCTTTCCCCTTTGAAGTAGGAAAGGTGTCCAAAAAGTGGTTTTCTCTTGATCTTTAAGAAAAGGAATCTTACTCCTGAGGAGTAAGGAAAAAAACATTTTTTCCTCCATATTAGATGAATATTAATTTCCTGAGAAAATTGTAAGACTTTACTATTTTATAAACATTGCTGAATAATATAAACCCCTATGGATGTTGAAAAAGCTTCAGCAGAGAATTTCTTCAGCTCTCTGCAGCATTTTTGTGAGAGTTCTGTCTTTCCCATGCAGGTAACTCAAAACAATGTTACAGTTTTGTAAACTTCTTGCAGCTGCAAGTTGTTTTGCAGAATTGTTATGGTTCTAACTAGAAAAACATTCAGAGATGGGTGCCTCAGAATTTGACCAATCCCCTTAAGGGGTGGATGGCAAAAAAACAATTACCTTATGCCATTTAATACACTTTTGCAAACTAACATATAAAAGCCTTCTTAGAGATCATTAAAGCACTTCCATTTATCCCTGAGTTTCTCTACTCGTCCGTGGGGAAAACAGCGACAAACCCCATCTCAGAGTTTGGGACATTCCCATGTCTCACTAGCTGATATTAAATGTTTCTTCATCACTAATCCAGAGACACAACTGCAGCCTTTGATAACTTTAACTTGCAAGTCATTCTAGCAGTGCATGAAATGTGAATATAATTACAGTCTCAGAATATTACTATTTCTATTGTACTGGAACTCTGTTCCACACACCTCCTTCAGATAAGATAGAAGTGTTTGATGTGAATACATCTTCAATTAACATTGCTGGAAGATAATGGAAGGCGTTGATTGGAAAATCCTTATCAAGGTAAAAGTGTTTGAGAACTAAAGAAACAACGTGCCTGTCAGACCCTACTCCACTCTCAGCAACGTGTATGATCGAAAAGGGGCATCCTAAAGTCCAGGTGAAGGTAGCAGTTCTTTAGCTGTACAGTTACATATTAACAGATATATGTCTCTACACATGCAGATATATAAATAAAAATCATTATCCCATGCTGTCTTTGTAGGGAAAGTAAAGATGAAGGTGGCTTATCCAGCATCTGAGTATTGGGTATCTCAAAGCAGGACAGTCTGGAAAGTATTGAGGATCATGCAGTGGCACATCACAGCAGGCCAGGTGCAATTGTACCCATATTGTCTGTAAGAATAGAAACCAAGAGTTTTCAAGTTTTTCTCCTGCAGCTGAGCTTCTTCACTCATGAGGGACAACAGGAAAGCAGCAGCCAGTGCCTGTGTGTGTACCTGCAGATAAGCAGTGGGGACAGGCAACTACCAAGAGAGGATTCCTGTGCAAGCTGAGCACTTAGAGATGAACACATACATGCTGCCATTAGGGTTTGGGTCTTGGTTTTCTGGGAATGAAGTGAACTGATTTGCAGTTTCCCCCAATAAATAGTGTTCCACTCTGAAGGCCTATAGTAGATCTTTCTCTGCTTGAGCAGTTGTTTGACAAGTTGTGAAGTGGAAGGTGAATTAACAGCCCAAAAATGAGAATATCTGAAAGCAAGCCAACTTCAGGTCAGCTAGCTGAGACACAGCTACATTGCACAGAGACACAGCACTGAGCAGTTCTACTGTGCTGATTCAGGAAGGAGTAGCAAAGGTCAGGGCTAACCTTAGCAGGGTTTCTCATGCTCAAGTTTATGTTTTTCATACAGTGTAAGATATGTTTAATCTGTTTAGACATGAAAATTGGCTGAAGAAATTAAGAAGAATAGGAGACAGGGAAAAGAATGTTTATTTACTAGAGGGAAGAGGCGACGGTTTTAAGGGAGGGTATAAACCTCAAAAGTGCAAAGACATGGAAATCCAGATTTTTGAAGGCGTCTTGATCTCTTCAGGAGAACCATTCTACTCCACTGACATCCATGGAGAGGACCTAGACAGCCCTCTGATCTTCTTCCCAAAGACTGTGGGTGGTAAATCAGGGTTCTACAATACCAATACAGGCATTGAGTCTCTCTCAGAGTAAGTATTTTGAAAAGCTGTGGCCAACTACACATGCCTTTGCTACCATGCTGTAGTTTAGCATCTGGAAAAAATGGCCATGTAAGATTACCTAGAGATGGAGGGTGGAGAGTGTTGCTAAAGGAAGTGTTGCTTTTGGCTTGGCCTGAAATTCAGCAGGATGAATTTCCAAATATACATGTCACATATGTACTCACTCTAACTCAGAATGTCAGGGATAAACTTTCCCCTGTGCTTCACCAGCCCTTTCCAGATGAATAAACAATATCCTTCTTGATTAATCTACACAGATGACACATTTTTCCTCTAGCATTTTTAATATGTGGCCATATATGGGCCACATGCTTGGGAAATCTGCAGTGACTAGAAGGAGATGTGCCCTAAAGTCAGTGCAACAACATCCAGCTGTAATTTAAAACTGCAGTGGTCCAAAGATGGCCACACCTATACATGGAGGTTTTTTGGTTCGTTTTGGTTTCTCAAATGTAGGCTTTGTAGATGTTTCGTTTGCAGAAAACCCTCCACATCCCCAACTTCTTTTGAGAGGATGACATCATTTTCAGCTCACTCACCTCACCTAACTCAGCACAGAGCCATTTCTCACACCCCATGCATATCCCATCCAAACCACCATGTGCCATTAGCAACAAGGAAGTTGGCTCTTCCTCCTCTGTTCCAGCATACCGAATATTGCTACAGAGGGTGACTAGCAATGCTCTCAGATTGGTGCTGTGAAGAATGCAGAAAGAATTTTATAATTTCTCTGTACCTGTCTGATGAAGAGTGGTTAGCTCTTCACCATCTCTGAGCCATTAAACAGAAAGATTAAAATGGAGCCTGACAAATATTGCTGTTTTTTGGCAGTGTGATCCTGGAATGTATTACTGTTAGATAATTAGACCAGAAGTCTCCTCGCAGCAAGTCTCCTGGCTTTATAGCCACCTGGATTGTTTGCTAAGCACCCAGAGCACTATTCACGCTTTAAGAACGAATTAATTATCATGAGTCAATTAGTAGTACCCTAGCCACACTAATGGGTAGACTGGATCATCAAGCAAACCTATTCAGAAACTTTATAAATAATATTCTTCCTGGAGTTAGCATAATATTTTTTTAAGAGCTTTTAATCTTTCCTTTCCTTTCTAGGTTTCCTTTCTAAGTTTATTTTAGCATGAACAAATAGGCATTCAATCTCCGGCTGGTTTGTGAGAAGTTCCTTGTTTATTTTAATTTTTTCTGTACCTATGTTACAAGTTTGGCCACTAGAGTTGCCTGCTGATGTTTGTGTCCCTTACTTGACTTTTTAAAGCTGAGCACTAATGATAAGCAGAAAACAACAAAATAAACACCTTTCAGCATGATTTTTTAGTGGAAAAATAATGTTTTCCAGGGTTTATGAAATCAATGTTTGGAAATACTCTCCAGACCTTCCTTCAAGATCTTGGGTCAACTGCAGTCAATATGGCCTGAAAGTAATCAATCTTTGTAGGTTTTAAGTTTAGGTGTTTGTAAAACTTTTTTTCTGGTTTTGATAAAGTTGGATGAAAAAAAATCATCAGTGGAAGAAATCACCCAGAGCTGCCTGATTAGAGAAGTGAACAAGCCAACCTGAGAAGCACAGCATGAATAAATGTGGTGCCATATTTCATTGTCTCCCCAAAGAAAAACAAAACATTTGCTCTATATTTTAACAGATATACCTGCTACTCAACTGCTAGCTTGAATCAGTGAGTGGAACCAGGCAGGAAAAGAGCAGGGATTCTGCAATTGAACTCACTTTAAAATTATGTCCCCCGTGAGGGATTTAGTTGGGGAATAGAAGGGGGGTTCTGTTTTGTTTTTCTCTGGGAGAGGATATTCTGAGCAGCATTTGTTGATTTAGAGGGAGAGATTCTGTTGCTTAGCCATTAAAGGTCCTTAATCATAAGAGTTTTTTTACCTTAGTTAGGAGAATTGTACTAACAATAGAAATGACAAAACTGGGCTCCACAAAAGGATGCTTAGAGCCGTAGGCTGCTCTTTTCTCAGAAGAGATAGGCAGTGAAGAGAAAATAGAATGTGCTTCTGAGCAATTGGCTGGTGCCTGTATTACATGGTTCATTCAGAGCTGGTACATCTTTGCTTGAGGAGCCCCTTCTGATGAAGCAGTTTTGCATTCCCTGTGGGGGTACATCACAAACATTGCATCTCTAGAGGACAGAACAAATTCTAATCAGGAGAAAATCTGCCGGCAGGATATTAGTAGGAGAATTCACTCTGGAAGAAAAAATATTATATGAACCCACTTCAAAACATGTGGACAGAGGCATTCAGTTATCACAACCCTTTGCCTTCCTTCTATGCAACCCCAAAGCCAGCAGGGTAGCATCCCTCCCAGAGGGTGCTAGAGAGACAGGGGATGAAGGGAATCTTCAGCAAAAGGTCTGCTTCCTCCCACTAGTAAAGCCCCCTTTTAGAGATTGGTGACAAACAGATGCCAGGTTTAGAAACTACTTGTTTACTTTCCCCGAGCATCACAAAAATTCAATCCAACAAAAGGTACTTTGTCACAGTCTCCAGTGTGTTTGTGACAGCTGGTGACAGATTTGCTTTGGAAATCACCTTTTGAAAGGACTTAACTTTGCAGGCTTCTTTTAAGCCTCTGATCTAAAGGGCCTGCCATCAAGGCAAATGCCATAATTTCTATCCCACAGCCTCAATTTTACCACGGAGAGGATGTTCTGTGGGGTGTCCAGTCTCTCATACACTGGCCTTGGTGACAATTGGTGTCTATCTGACAGACAGTCCCGGATCCACAGAGATTTCACTGGTCTACAGGGAGAAGTTTAGGGTATTTTTTAATTAGGTTGCAGAGCACAGCGAGGCTCTGAACACGGGGCTGTGCGTGTAATCTCAGTTTAAGCATTTGACAGTGCATCTGTTTACTCAGCCAATGCAATTAGTAGCTTCTTTTGAAGATTGCCATGTGACCAGATCGTACTGGGCTGAATCACTCACTAGACAGGTGAAAAAAAAGTCAAGTTGGGATTTCAACTAGAGATTTTGAGAGGGTGTTTCAGGAAAATCGCAATAATTACAGAGCAGAGGGCAGTTCTCTTAAATCCAGGCAAAAGAATGACACAATGAGAAATACCAGGTGGTCATATAATCCCTTTTGGACAGCACATAACTGCAAGGGTTGGGATTCCGTTTCTGACTGCATCATTGTGCAGATCCTTAGACAAGTAATTTTATTTATCTGAATCTCAATTTTATTCCATTTTTTTATTCTCTTCTCCGACACCTGTGGATGACAAGAATTTGTGTAAAGGAAAGGCTACAAGAGGCAGCTAAAAAACATCTCAGAATTCAGATTTTAAAACCATTTTCCCCAACAATTTGTGAACCCAGTTATTTCTCTGTATTACTTAAGACAAATCCCTTTCCTTCTGAAGGGTTGTAACATTCTCACAGAAGAAAAAGACCGTTCCTCTTTCAAGTAGAAGAAGAAAAGCTTTAACATTTACATATGAGGAATGGGCTTTTTACACCCTAATCAAGCAGAATAAATAAAAATACATACATGGAATAAATATAAGAATAAATATAAATACAATGCCTATAAGAGACAACGTTCATTAAAACTAGCCCAACCAAAACAAGCCCCTGCTGCCTGGTCATTCTAAGAACTGGAGCTTTATTTGTTCCCTTTTGCTGCCAGACAAAGGTTCCTCATGAGAACTTTCTTAAATCCCCTGGAGTGACAAGTGGGTGACCACACAGCACAAGTTCTGCCAGAGATTGCCTTGTCAGATATTCCCTCCCACACCCCTGAAGTCCTTCTTTGCTGTTCTAGCAGGTGTTAGTTCAAATACAGAAATTATGAGCAGTGCTCATGTTCCCCATGCACTTAGCCCACAGTTTTCTCTGTGAAAAGTGAGCACACTTTATATCTGCAGTCGGTTTCTCTGTTCAAAATTTGCCAGCTAGTCCTGCAGGAAGCTCTTTCAGTCAGGCAGCCTGATGGTTCTGTGCTGGTTTTACCTAACTGCAAGACTGGACTGAGCAGAAATTGTGCATGGCTATACAGATATTTTCTTAGAGATAAACATTTAATCAGCTGCCTTGGGCTGTGGAGAGATTAAAGAGGTGGAGTCTTTGTTCTTGGAGACAAAACTTGCTGGTGGTGTTGTACATGAGAGGTGTTTTTGTGCCCTCCTACTGCTTCTTTGTACCTATGCGCCTCCCTAGCCCCAAGCATCACACAGCTCATGCAGTTCTGTCCCTCTGCTTCTCAGTACCAACTGACCACAATATCCATTAGGGTAAAACCAGCCTGCTTTGGCTTTGAATTCTTCCTCCAGTCCAGCCTCAGGCCTTGCGTGTGCCGGAGTGTACAGCTGCCTTTCACCTGGGCCAGAGCTCAATGTTTTTGGCAACGGTTTCTGTTGTTACCTGGCTCACAGTGACAATCTATAGGAACTCTACACACTCATGGAAATATGGTGGATGTGTCCTGCTGTTTGGTGGCACATTTTCCTCTGGTTTCCTTTAAAATAGTTATAAATCACTCGTTCACTAATAAGTGTGTTTACTTGGCATAGGAAGTCTCTCACGATCTAATTTTCTTTCATTCTGCATCTATGAAAAATAAAGCTTTGTGAAGTCAGTGTTGTGGACTTTAGAATTCAACATTTTTCTGCAGCCCAGGTTTCTGCTGTAAGTAAGTCCATGAGAATACACCAATTGCCTATTGATTTGTATCAGCTAGGTATAACAACTTCACCTCTGGGAACTTTGATTTGCCAAGAACAAGAAAAACAACGTGCCTGAAATGTGTAATACAGTTACTTTAATGAACGTCCCTCAGCTCCTGGATGACAATAATATCCAAAACACTACACGTAACCCTCGGTGGAACTGGAAATCTGGCAGTGGGAAGACGAGAGTTCCAATCAGCAAGAAGAGAAAGGAGCAAGGTTGGGGAAGCATCGTACACCCCTTGACATGCCTTTCACATGGTCAGCGTCCCAGGAGCTCTGGGATTTGTAGTTTTGTCAACCCTATACATAGACAGCACAATAAACCTAAACTTAATACAAAAGGGAGCCCGTTATAGAGCATTGGGCTGAGGAGACTGTCATAAAGAAAGAAGAGAGAGCAAGAATGGGGCAGTATCGTGCTCCTCTTCGCTAGCCATTCAATATTAAGTGTCCTTAGAGAGCTGGGCTTTGTGGTTTTCAGAAGCTTAACCCTAGGCGTAATTCTAACCCTAACCCAAATTCAAAATGGAGCCCGATATGGAGCATAGGGCTGAGACAAGTGCTAAAGGATAGAAGAAGAGAGAGCAAGGCTGGGGCAGTGTCGGGCTCCCCGTGGAATGCCTTTTGCATTTGAAGTGTCTCTAGAGCTCTGGGCTTTGTGCTTTTCCAAGCCTAACCCTAGGCGTAACCCTAACACTAACCCTAGATGGAGACAGATACCGGCATTACTCTGTGGCGACTACCGAGAAGAAAGAATGGAGCAAGGTTGGAGCAGTGTTGTACTCCCCTTGGTTAGCCTTTTGCATTGTAAGCGTTCCTAGAGCACTGGGCTTTGTTCTTTTCTGAACACTAACCCTAGGCGTAACCCTAACACTAACACAAGATGGAGCTGGATACCGGCATTACTTTGTGGCGACTACCGAGAAGAAAGATGGGAGCAAAGTTATGGAAGGGTCTCGCTCCCCTTGGCATGCCTTTCAAATTTGAAGTGTCCCTAGAGCTCTGGGCTTTGTGGTTTTCTCAACCCGAACCCTAGGCGTAACCCTAACCTTAACCCCAATACAAAATGGAGCCCAATATAGAGCACTGGACTAAGCCCAGTGCCAAGGGATAGAAGAAGAGACAGCAAGGCTAGGGCAGTTTTGTACTCTCCTTGGCATGCCTTTCACATTTGAAGTGTCCCTAGAGCTCTGCGCTTTGTGGTTTTCTGAACCCTAACCCTAGGCGTAACCCTAACCCTAACCCTAGATGGAGCCAGATACCAGCATTAGTCTGTGGCGACTACCGAGAAGAAAGAAGGGAGCAAGGTGGGGGTACTGTCACGCTTCCCTTGGCATTTCTTTTCAAATTTAACTGTTCCTAGAGCACTGGGCTTTGTGGTTTTCTCAACCCTAACCCTAGGCGTAACCCTAAGCCTAACCCTAGATGGAGCCGGATACGGGCATTACTCTGTGGCGACAACCGAGATTAAAGAAGGGAGCAAGACTGGGGCAGTGTGGTGATCCTCTTGGATAGCCTTTTGCATTTTAAGTGTCCGTAGAGCTCTGGGCTTTGTGCTATTCTCAACCTGAAACCTAGGCGGAAACCTAACCCTAACCCAAATCCAAAATGGAGTCCAATATAGAGCACTGGGCTGAGTCCAGTGCCAAGGGATAGAAGAAGAGAGAGGAAGGCGGGGGCAGTGTTGTTCTCTCCTTGGCGTGACTTTCGCATTTGAAGTGTCCCTAG